>JAQIXL010000931.1:0-22896 GCA_034700245.1 Poikilolaimus oxycercus
TTCTTTCTTCAGCAGAAAAGTTTAGTGGAGTAGACGGCTTCTAAAGGCGCTTTGTTCTAGAACATTCCACGAGCTTCCAGAATGTTCTAGGGCCTTCGTATCTCAGGTGAAGACTTCAAGGTGGCCCCGTAGTGGATAGTGCCGTTTGAATGTGGCGGGAGGTAGTTCTGAGGTGCTCCGGACAAACCTTCTAGAACTTTCTGCGTGACAGACAGACACACATACACACATACACCAAACTTTCTGTAACTCTAAAAGTGGCTCGTTCTTGCGGCCCATGTAACCTTTTTCTGTGATTCAAAAACTGGCAGGTAGAGGAGGGAGTCGCATTGACGATGCGCTTTAGAGCGGCTCAAAAGGTGGAATGGGTCGCGACATCTGAGAGTTTTCAGATCTTCAGGGGAGTAAAAGGGCCCGACCAAAGGAAACTTCCCCCGGCGCTTCGCGCCGGGGGCGATTTATTGTGTGAATAAATTGTCCTTTTCTAGACGTCGAAGATTCCAATTTGTTTGATTTGTCGTGCAAGTTTAGAAAGAGTCTCTCTTGGAGCATCAATCATCGTTCCGCGTTCCTTAAACAAGCGCTGACAAGCCTGCCTCCCTCGACGTCAAAGCCGCTAACTTGAAAATGACGCTGCGCTCACTTGGAAGTGTCGAATTCAAAGCATTTTCCCGTGTCTCTTGAATCGCCTTCGCTAGCTTGTTGACGTTTCTCGCTTCTCTGCCTCTCTCAACAAGGCGGTGACTCTGACACGACCGCGCTTATCACTAAAGCATCCCCGCTTGTGGCTTCGATTGATTCCCGTGGCCCGCGCTCCGCGACGACCACAACTATGTCGGGTACGCCGTTGCTTTCTTGACGGAAGACCACTAGTTATAGAAACCGTTTTTGATCGCGATTTTGCCGTTTTGCAAATCCTAGGCCATGGCTCGTCAGGAGAAGTTAAACTGTGCAGGTACGAGTCTTGAGGATAAAACCCCCTTTAGATCAAATCAGGACGGAAATTTATACGCCGTCAAACGAGTGGACGTCGATGAAAATAGTGCTGAAGAAGCGCAAAAGGAGGTGGAATTCGCTAAAGTGCTCCTGCACGAAAATCTCGTGCTGATTCATGATCATTGGATTGAAAAGGTGCACTAACCGAAAAGAGCCGTTAACAAAGGTTTTAGCAGCCCAAATGGGCACTCCACTTCTTCATTCAAATGGAATACTGCGTTGGCGGATCTCTGCAGTCACTTCTTGGAGGTGGCTCCTTGAGATTTCTTCCCCTCTTAACTTTCAACAAAATCGTTCGAGGAACCTTGAAGGGGCTTGAGTTTCTACATGACAAATGCCTTATTCATCGCGATATCAAAGCTGTGAGTTCTTCTGTTTCATCACTAGGAGATTAGGACAATATTCTGCTCACTCAAGGATTAATTCCGAAAATCGGCGATTACGGAACGGTTAGAGAGTCGACTTTACGAACGTTGACAAATGGTGTCGGGACCAAACTTTACATGGCACCCGACGTTTACCACGATCATTACGATTCTAAAATCGACATCTACAGGTTAGTCAAGTTTACACTAATTCGTCCTATTCAGCATGGGAATTGTATGCGTCGTTACAATACTCTCTTATGGTGTGCACCAAGACAAAGAGCAAGAAAGAATAGCGACGGAATTTTTAGCGGTAACGATTTCTCCATGGATACATACTGACTGTTTAGAAAGACGCAGACATTCGTTGGAACCTTATTTTCATGCATTTAGAGAATTCGGTGATTTTCGAAGTTCTGCCAGAGCTTCGTCTCTTTGTCAATCCAATGATCTCCAAAAACGCCAATAATCGACCAACAGCCGACGAATTGCTCCAAGGCCCAGTCTTGGCAGCTCTCAGCTCGAAGCTGGCGAAAACTGATAACAAAAGACTGGAAAGGCAAAGACCTTCTGATTCTTCGAATGGTTGTGACGCAACGGTTCGACAGAAAACTTTAATTTGGATTGTTTTCTTAGACTGCGAGCAACATCTCTGATGGTCAGACAGCGTCAACTTCAAGAAATCCTGAAGGTCCCAAACCCGCCGAATTCAATCTGACTTACTGCGTATCACTGGCGAATTCATTTCAAGACTACATCGATGAAGATCCGATTTTAGTCGACCTTCTCGAAAAATTCGTCAATATTTTCTTTTTCTGTGGAAGAAAACGAGGAGATGATCTGGGTGCTTGCGATATCATAGCGGTTTGTTGAGAAGTTGTATGACACTAATCGATTTAGCACATCACGAACTTGTTGAGACGAAAAATTCAAAATTCTTCTACAAGCGACGAAGTTATGCGCTTATGCTGGAAGGTGCTCTTCAATGCAACAAGTAAACCACGAAAAAAAAAGAAAAAAAATGACCCAATTCAGATGGACCGAAGAACTGTCAACGTTTCACTAATTCTGATGGTCTGCAACTGTTTCTGGAGTTCTCGAAGATTGAGGACGATGAGATCTTCTCTCACGCGCTTGGAACATTAGGCAACTGTGCACGCGATGCCGGCATCGCTAAGCAGATCTTGAACAACGAATTCGTCGGTGTTCTTCTGTTAGTTGAAGCCTATTAAATACTCGAAGTTGTAGAGAAGCGTCGGAGCGAGAAAAGTCCATAATTGAAGTAAAAATCGAAGCAATTCGAACCTTGCTCAACTTGCTGGACTGTGGAGATGATGCTTGGAAGTTCATTCGCTTGAAAGACTTCAACAACTTTGGGAAAATCAACCAAAATCGAAGCATTGCGCGACGACGAATGATGGCTGTAAGTTTTGCTTTGTTGAAGGAAACATCGAACCTGCAGGTAATGGAAAAATGGGATGTCAATGTTCCAACCTCCATTCACTACGTTTCATTTGAGTCGCTCACCGCCAATCTACTGCAAGTCCGTGCGGAACTGCAGTATTTTGCCTTATGGATGATAGCCAACAAAACGACGACGGAGAGCAAGAAATATTGCTTGATTGTTATGGAAGAGGGCATCGAGGATACTCTTAACAAACTTCAAGAGATATGCACGCCTCCAATGCAGGAATTCCTGCGAATCATCTTTGACAACATTGCCCAGTTTCTAGCAGCATTGGACTGCCATTGAACTCGATGAAGTATTAGTACCTGTTTGTTGTTGCTAAAAACATTTCTCGAAGAGCTTACATTACTTTGAAATCTTTCTGAGTGGCGGTTGATAAATGTTTACGCGCGATTTGCCCAAATAAAGACCTGTCTAACAATACTAGCAAGTCTCGTGCCGGGCACTCAAAGCTGCAGCGAGGTGGGCTGCTGGTCGTCGAAGGACGAGTTCGTATTATCCGAGTTCTCGCATCTTGTCGTCTATCGGATTGCGCAGAAGGTTGCCACGACGAGGTCTCTTCGGTGCACGATGACCTTCAAGAGGGGGAAAGCCAGGTCAACGGAGATGGTGCGATATCTCGTGCGCCCGCCCACATGACGTCCCGGGCCTTGCCCTCCAAAGACCACCACAAGTCCCGATGTTGCCTTCAATTTCACTGTCGCTTTTAAGCTGTGTGAATGCGTTGCCTTGTTGTGTTGTGTTGCTTACAGGGAAAGAGGGTGCCAAGAAATTACTTGTTGAGGCCTGCGTCGAAGCCGCACATCAAGGGCAACATGAGACTTGCGCTTTTTGCATGGCTCATACTAGCGGAAGCATTGGCCGTAGACGATCGACCATGTGCGTTCTTCTGCTTCGTCGAATCGGGAAGTGTACGTACTAGACAGTGTTCCCGCAAATGCAGATTCTAGGAAGTAGCACTCAACACGGAGACTGTGAACCAAGAACCGCCATGCAGCCATTTTGTATTCACTCATGGCCAGCTCTCGCTCACCAACCCTTATTCGGTAAACACACGGCGAAAAGCGAAAGGCGGTAATTTTCAGTACAAACGAGTGCCCGCTTGCCAGGACAGAGCGAACAACGATTGGACTCCACTCTTGAAGTTTCAACACGTATTTCCTTCCTATCGTTTCCAGAAATCTTGTCAATCAACCATACACTCACTTACTGGGATTGACCCAAGGAGAGTATCCTTTCCTCGTCGACAAGGTCGAGTACCAGCAAGCAGCAGCATCTTTGGTTATTGCGCTCGCCAACTTTCAAGGAGTCTTCTTCGACTTCGACTCGACAGCCTATGAAAACCCCAACTTTGCATCATTCATCAAGGTTCTTTAGCGTAAAAGAAATTGAATTCTTTTGCAGCATCTGAAGAAACTGACGAAAACACCACTTACCGTCGTGGCTGTCACATCACCACGAATGTTGGAAAATGGCCATATCAACCTCGAGGGCCTGGCTCAAGTTGTCAACTTCGTGTATCTACGGTCTGACGACGTTAGTTCTAGAAACGACTCGCTAAAAGTCGATCGGGATTTGCAGGACAGAGATGTAAGTGTTTGTTAAATGCATTATTCTTGTGAAACCGTAACAACCAAAAAGTTACAAGAGCGTCATCTTCAGAGCCCGACGCACTCCATAGAGCGTGCGACGAAGATCTTGAGTCATTCTTTCCCCATCGAACGAATAATCGTGGGTCTCTCAACCAACGCACGGTTCGTTTGCCCGTTTTCAGTATTTTGCACAAAAACCCAAGTCAACAAGACAAAATTGCCATTTAGAAGCTACTCTATTGAAAAGAAGGAAGGAATGTTAGCAATTAAAGCCACGAGTTTTGGAAAGATCGCCCACGAAAGAGCGTGTCTGGGATCGGATCCCAACTTGGGCAAGTATTCGGCGAACGATTGGGTCAAACGATGAGACGAATTTACTTCAATGGACAAACCGCAAGCAAACGGCCTTGGCACGAAGTTGGACTTCGTCTTCGAGAAAGGCTATGGTGGTGTCGGCCTGGAGACGCTTCACTTGGACGATTCCAAATGCGTAAAACCTGGCCGAATCCCATTGTATCAATACATCTCCGAGGTTGAACCTGCAATTGTGCTTAGTTTAATTAGCAGAATTTCAATGACAGACGACGCCCGGAGGAACCACCAAGGATCTGTTTCATCGTCGACAACTTCATTGAGTTGCATCAATTCGAAGACGGCTTATGCACGCACCTGATCATTCCAGGAGCTGAGCTAAATGGTGACCTGGTAGGGTTTTTTCTCTCTTTGAGAATTAAATGAATTCCATTTCTGCAATACTTTAAAATGATTGCTGATTTTTTTCAGCACGCGGAGAAGTTATTGGTTATGCCCGACTCAACCTATGAGCAGCTCTCTGCCCACAAGAACCTGAATTTGACGAAAAAGCCTGCTTTGATGCTACGAATTGGGGCAACTACGAAGAGTTTTGACTGGCGAGTTGCTCTGTCGTCACCAGCGCGGCGACATCTTAGTCGAACGGTTCAGTTTGCGCTTTGCAATAACGCAAACCTTATCGCAGCTTAATACACTTCTCGAACAATATCACCTTGACGGCATCGTTCTCGCATGGACTGCGACGGACATAACTGCTCGGGACGTGAAAATGCTGATTGACTTCGTCATTGAAGCGAGAAGCATTTTGCCTTCATTCACCAAGTTCCTCATCGAAGTGAAGGCAAACGCATCGTTTGGCCCAATCTTCAACTCGGTCAACATTCAATGGCTGGAGCATATCATGCGGTAAACTAGAGCCATTACCGTAACTATTTTCAGGGACGGAGACTACCTCATTCTGAGGACTGACAACATGCTTGAGAACGGTCAAGAAGCACATCATTCCGTGATGTGGAATACTCCAGCGTTCGATCCACAATTAACCGTCGAAAGCGTAGTGGACCACTGGTTGGATTCCGGCTTTCCGCCTGAACGGCTAGCTATTGCGATCAGTCCTCGAACTATGACAAGGTGCTTTTTTGATGATTCCTTTATGAACTTATTATTTAGAAAGCCAGGCGGCTTTATCATTGGCAGGCTGATAGAGGACGGGGTAACAGAGAACAATCCTGAGGTAGTTTTCATCCTCTTTGGTCAGGCTGCTTAGCTTCGCGATGATGACTTCATTGAGAGACTTGGAGTTCCACGACAAATTTCAGCGGACGGAATTGTGGCATTTGAAAATCGTCGATCAGTTACAATTAAGGTGTGCTGCCCCTGACTATCTAATATTTGTGCCAGTTCTTCAGACCGCTTGGGCTGCGCTTCGTGGTGTCACGGCTGTGGCCATCATCGACATGGCGGCTGATGAAGATCGAGATTCTTTTCAACTCGTTCGCGCTATCAAGCAAGCTCAGGTAACAACTGCTTTTAAAAGCCTTACGTAGGTGCACACTTTTGAAGCTAATCAAAATATCTCATTGCTTTTGTATCAAGGGTGTGCGGTTAACGAATTTTTCGTTAACGAAATTAACGAATTAACGGGTTTTTTTCGTTAACTTTTAACGGTTAACGAATTAACGTGATTTGTCCGAAATTTCGTTAAAGTTCGTTAACGTTTTTAAGGCCCAAAAATGCCCATTTTTCACCGAAAGCAGTTCCGAAACTGAAAAATTTTGGTGGAAAACATGGCAGCATCTCATTTGACAGTTTCAAAGCGGTTTTTTTCAACAAATGTGTGAAGTGTAACAATTTTTATGCCATTTTTCGCCCAAAAAACGTATCAGCCGAACAAATCCCAGATGTTTTGCCGTTTTTTTGAGTTAACGGATTAACGGTTAACGAATTAACGGATTTTTGTTGCAGATCAATCCATATGCGAGGTTCCCGCCACCTCAAGGCTGTAGACCGGCGTTTACAGTTTGTATTTTACAACACAATAACATTCGTTTAGCTCGGATGCTGGTATCAGTTGCCAACCACCGAGATCGTGGACGGCTACCCGAGGCCACTAACGCCAAATGCAATCCCTTCAGAAGGATGTGACGACCTGATCATTGAAGGCATTCTCTTGAAGAAGGACAACATAGAATTTATCGACAGCGATGCGGAGTATTTCATGGGAATCATGATCGAAGAAGGCCATCTGGAAAAGTTTGACCGAATGAAGAAGTTTGCCGCACTCAAGTGTCAACTTTCACGCGACGAGATTGTCCATCTCATTCACGGTGAACATTCACTTGCCAGAAACAACTCATTTCTAGAGAGTCGAAACGAAGTGATAAAGCGAGTGGAGGACTTCCTCAAGAAGTATCAATTCTATGGTGCTGTCATCGATTGCGATGAAATGTACAGCGTCGAATGGCAAAAGGAATTCTCGGAATTTCTCGAAGAGCTTAACAAAGCGCTGCTAGACGACAACAGTTGCTCTCGTGTTGGTATTCGGTAAGTGTCAGCGTTCACACTGCAAATGACGTTACAGGATTTCGATAACAAATCGAGACATCGGCTCGTTTTTCGACATTCCGACCTTGAATGGTTTACGCTCTGTCTACATGAAGCCTTCACCACCGGCGAACAGCTCTCAACACTTGATGCCCCTATACAACTTCGGAAATGACTCACAATGGAATACTGTGAGTCATCATTATTTTTTGTTACAAAGGGCTTTTACAACTCAAAATACCTGAAATGTTCAAGAAATTGTTGCAGAATGAGACACTCGCAGCATGGAGAAGTGCAGGACTAGAAATGCGAGGAACCATTCTTCCATTGCCAACGCACATTCTCCACGTAAAGAACAAAACGACAAGTTCACGTGCCGAGGTTCTTTTCGTGGTTTTATGCTTTATACATAGTTGCAGTTTTGTCACAAGGGAGTTGTGGATGAACCTCTGACAAAGACGGAATTTGACGACATTTCGGGCCATGCGACGATCGGTGACGCTTGGGTCTCACTTGAAACCAATGAAACTCTAACTTATAAGGTTGCCAAGAACATCTTTTATATTGAAGAAAGGAAGTTTAGCTCTTCTACGCAGCAAGAGAGGGTCTTGGTGGTGTGTCGCTAGACAATCTGAACGGCGAAATGTATGAGACGTTCTGCATGAAAGACCGATTTCCAATGCTGGAGCTTCTTCGAGCGTACATTGACGGTGCCTGAAATAAATTTGTGCAGTTCGTGCTCGATAAAGGCTTGTTGTTGGTTTTTTTGAGGACTCAACACAGACTGTTCTTTAATCGTGCTATTGGCATTTAAAAATTTCCAAAAACTCCGAAACAAATAGGCTAATTGTTATCACTTTATCGCATATTTGACTTAGTTTGACCAGTAACAACTTCAGACAAGCTGAAACAGTCAAACATCATGCTGGTCATCAGCTGGGACAGAAGAGCGATTTTCCGACACGACTTTCCTGAAAGTTAAAATTTTCGAAACTCTTTCAAACCACGTGTGAATGTTCTTGAGTGTTAGCAGGGCTAGACTTCTCATCCTCTCCGTGCATCCCGGTTCGTCGAGAAGCTGGATGAGGATCTTCTCGCCGCCTTCGCGCAACATCATCGGACAGTATTCCTCGCTGTCAGTCGATGTTTTGTTTGCGAAGGTCCACAAATTGAGCAGCTGAAGGTGTGGTAGCTCCCATGAATGCAATTGCATAATCATTTCTCGCATTTGCCCATAGTTAATTGTCGTCTTGGCTTGAACATCCCAACTCTCCATTGCCTGAAAATAAGCATCGAGAAATGATAAATGACCTCACAGCCATGATTTGCTGTCGAACCAAATCCCTATCGATCTTCAACGATTCCCATTTGTCATCGTTGCTCAGCAAGAGATTCACCAACGCGCGGCCAGCGTTATACGAGATATCGATTGAGACGTTCGCTCTTTCTGCCAATCCACTAAAACATTCCCATATTAAAATTGAAGTCGATGAAACAGGCTACGAATGCAAGCAAACCAAACGAACAGGAGGATAACGACGAGGTTCTCACTCAAATATTGCCGACCAATATTCGCGTCAACAATACAGTTAGCAATAACTCCGAGCCCCTGCTTCATAAGCATCACTTCGTCGCTTTTCGAGCTTTGAAGCTTGCTTCTCAAAATATCCGCTGTCAACTGCAAAACTTTAGTAATAGAAACTGCGCGAATGGACCTACCTGGAACACACCACTGGACGCAAGATCGTCTCGGAAGTCCCAGTTGTCAGCGTTGAAGAAAACACCGGCCAGTTTTTGAAGAGTTGTACTCAAAACTTCATCATTCGTCATGTTGTCGTTGAGTAATTTGGACAACATCTTGCACTCACTCAAATTTGAAGCCTTCAAGCATGGGATGAGTAAAGTCAAACCAACTTCAATTAAAGCTTTTCTTAGCGTCTTGAATATGGGGCTTTTGAGCAACTCGCTTGCCGTCGGTCGCTTGTATGGATCATTTTCGATCATCGGAGTTATTAGGAGGCGTATTTGTTCAATGTGATTTTCAATTTGCGAATTGCGGACGAGTTTTCGGACTTGTTTCCATCGACCTTCCTTGATTCTCTGCCAAAATGAAGGTGTCCGGAAACCCCTTACCAAACCACACATTACAATGGTTTTATCACGTTCGGGGCTTTCTTGTACACCATAGTTGACGAGGATGTCAATAAAAACCACGCCCAAACTGCAAGGAACCAAGAGAATAATAAGCCTAAAACTGTCAACGTGCCTGTAGATGTCAATTTTGATGCTATAATTTTCGACTATGGACACTTCTGGTGCCATATAATAAAGCGTACCAACGCCTGGAGTCAACGTCCGAGATCGCAACTTTGAATGCGTTACATGGCCGAAATCAGCGATTTTCGGCTCGAACAGTTCCGTGAGCAAAATATTATCTTTCAACAGCAATATTCACGAATTCATGAAATTGAAAACGACTCACCGGTTTGATATCTCGATGAATTAACAACCGAGAGTGAAGAAAGTCAAGTCCGCGTAGAGTTCCTTGTAGAAGAGTCGCAGTAAAACGAAGTGGCTCCGAGCGCAATAGCCCTCGACTTAAAAACGATCGCAAAGACCGTCCAGGACAATATTCCATTTGAATGTAAATGTGCTTCATTTGTCTCAATTGGTCCTTTTGTTCCGTGATCATCGAAGAAGGCGCGTACCACTTCAATCCAGTGTTCGCAGATGCGGACGAGATTTTCGTGAACCAGCTCCTTTGCGTGTTCAACCTCACGCAATTCTTCCGTGCCGTTACCTTCTTTAATTTCCACGCGCTTGACAACACATGTGCTTTGATCGCGTTTCGATCTATTTAACTGTATTTACGGAGCTAACTCACCGGCAAAGGAAAACTACACCAAAATTCCCGTGGCCGATTTGCTTAAAATCCTCATCAAAATCGCGTGAAAAACGGCATCTATTGATCATTAGCAGATCAATGCGATTTTCAGTGTTTGACAGACCTATTGAGTTGAGTGTGGACATTGTACTTAGAAACAAGTGGACACAAATGAGAAGGCGGTGGCTCTCAAGCAAATTGTTTAACACAAGGAGAAGGGGAAAGGTAGGAGGCAGCTGCGCGTGACAGGCGGAAATCGATTGTTTCTTATCAGCGGCCGTGACAGATCGTTGTCAGAAACGCTGTCCTGGATTTCAGTCCCCGCAAATGTTCCCCATGCAAAATAGATTTAGAATCGTTTCTTTAATGCGCATTATTCATGGCAGAATTGGGTCTTCTCTACCGAGTTATACTAAATGTCGAACCAAGTGGACATTTTGATGTTCTCGAAAAGACCATCTACGATTGAGCTGTTGTAAGCGACAAAAAAGTAAAAAGCTTTACGCATCGCATTGCACGCACCATTTCTTAGCAAGGGGTAAAAGCTCGTCAGCGGAGTATCAAAACCGTCATCATTGCATAAAATCTGAAGCAAGGAAATCAACAGGGAAGCTCTTCAAATTTAGAGCGGCTTCAGCAGCGGGGTGCTGCCACCGGAACCTGGTGAGGAGGAGCTCGAAGCCCCCGATGACGACGCGCTCTCCGAGTCCGTGGAAATCCTTTCCGGCTTCAACTTCATGTTTCCGTATGCAACAGTGAATTTTTCCGGAAGAGTTATGCTGATGGGAACATTGCTCAGGTCGATGCCTCGTTTCTGAAAACTTTATCTTTACAAAACACCTCTCATCGTGGTTAGTTAACAATCAACAACCATTTTTTCAAACTTCTCGTCAAATTTCTTTTTGTCACAATTCACGAAATGATACCCAGTTCTGCCCCGAATGCCGATCAGAGGAATTTTGCCATGTTTATGAAAAAAGCTCGCTGAAACTCACTCACCAGATGAATCTCCAGTCCACTCAGCTCTCCTCGTGCATTCTTCTGCAGCGCCGTGCTCAACTGAAGATGGAGATCCGGTGGCGCGGCGCCGCCCGGCTCCTTGAAGGTCGACTCGCTCGTAATGTGATCGATAGTTCCCGGGATCGTCATGTGGAAATTCATGGCGACGACGCGCTTTTTTGATGCACTTCTAAATCATCGCGTACGAATTAGTGCTCTGGGAGTTCTCTTACGCTGAACGGAAAAAAGGCGAAACGGTGAAAACAAGGTGATCTGCGATGCCGGGTTCAGCCGGCCGGGACCCCCCTCCCCCAAATACAAAAACATTTTTTCTTCTGAGTATATGTGAAGACTCTCAATCTTTCAGGAGGTTATGGGCTTCAGTTAAGCTAGCTCACGGTTCAACTGGCGTGGAGCGCCAGTTGAATGCCGACCTCAATGAAAATCCTAATGACGCAAGGGCGAAGACGATTGATCAAGAAAACAGTCGATGAAACAAGTTGAGAGAATGAAACGCATTCAGATGGTTCCTGTCAATGTCGATTAAAGATGAGCGAATAGAATTTGCTTCCGGGAAAATGAATGCGCGAAAGGAACGTGGCGAAAACGGAACACATTTTAAAGTTTTCGTTATTTCTTTGGCATGAAGCATATAAAAATTTCATGAGGATCGAATCTTCCATCGCTAATATGAGCGCAAATGGAAACAGTCATGCAAGTACGATTGAAACCGAAATAATTGTCGCAAACACTCAAGCCAACTGGCCCGAGATTGAAATTCAACAGCACAGTGAACCCGAATCCGAGACGGTACCAAGCCTCCCCGGCGGCTCGCCACTTTTGTACAGTAGAGGTTCGTGACGTTGCCGTTCTCCCTCGAGAGATTGACCGCTTAGAGGCGAAAAACACGGCCGCATCGAAATGGGGGAAATGGAGAACCTCGACGACGCGTCGCTCCCCAAACAAGGTTTAGGGGAACTTGAGCACTGGGATCACGTAGGGAGCATAATCCGCCTCATGCCCGGGTGCGGAAAATCTCTCTGAGCCAATTTGATGAGCGCCTCGTCAGAGGCAGGCGGAACCTTGCAGAACCCTTTTTGGGACTCGAAAACCGAGCACTGTCTAGGAGCTCCACACTATAATGATGCCGGTGTCTAGCCTGTGAAAAAGCTATTAAATCAATAAAAGCCAGTAAATTATAAGCAAGAGGAGAAAGTCCTTTGGGTTCATGCCGCTACGCGACCTTAATGAACATACTGACAATAGCTGACCGCCCCCTCGCTCTCTCCTTCTCTCTCCTTTCCTTTGAAGGTCGACGTTGGACGAAGGAGAGGTGGTAGGTGGGTGAGGAGAGACATCTCGGTCGTTGCGTATGGGCACTGCACGAAGAAAGTGCGTCCCCCAGGCCGATCGATAACTAGCAGATGATGTGTGAATTCTTGCCATCTCTCTTCTTGTGGCGCTTGCGTGGGTGTCCCGTGGAAGGTCAAGTGAAGCGGGTCAGTTTGGAGTGATTGACGCTTGCATCATCTTCCAATTAGTCAAGGTTGAAAACGGGAGAGTAGAAGTGGAAGAGTGTAAGACCTATCGATGGGAGAGAAGAGAAGGAAAGCACAATATGGCACATCGGCACATTCTCGACTGACAATGTGAAACTGCATCAATTCCTCCAACAGGGGCATCGTCGCTGATTGCTCAAACAATGTCAACCAGAATTTTTGCAGGACCTGAAACATGTTTTTGTTTCCGAAAAGAAAAACAACTTCCGGAGCATTCTCTAAGCCTACGAGACGATTGTGCAACATTTTTGTGCAGTCGCAATTCTGATGGAACTCAGCATCAATTTCGGTCTAAATCTATGCAAGTGCTGAAGCATATCCTTACTATATACAATCCGCTAACGCGTGTTCTGTGCTACAAGAGTTGGAGAGGATTTCGCCGATAAAGCGAGGAAAGGACGGTCATATTAGGGTTCTCGGGGTCGGGAAATCGTTAGAGGACGATAAAACGATTGAGTTAAGAGGTGAAAACGCGTCAAAAAACGAAAAGCATGAGAAAGTCAACAAAGATTTAATTTCAGGCGCGCGCGCTTTATGTATTACGGTAGGTCAAAATTTGATCTATAATTGTTCTGGGGAGAGCGGGGGTTAGATGAATTGGAGGATCGTTGGAAAAGCGTGGGGGTAAATCTTCGAAGGCGAAAAGTGAGTGCTGATGGGGGGGGGGGGCGAGGCGAAGCTCCCAGTCAGCCGAGAACCCGCCGGAGGCGGGGGCGCGGCTGGTCGATTAACAAATCACAAGCGGCTTGTTCCTGTGCTGTCGTCAAGTTCAGGGCATTACCTTCACGCTCCGTATGAAGACCTTGTTGAGATCAAAAGCTGCCCAACCGAAGGTCTGAAGGTATTGCAGTCTTTGTGTTTTCGGAATTCATGTCTCACATGAAGCCTATTCGATTCGCACAGCAAACGGTTTAAGTCTTTGTCGTTCACGAATCGAAAAGAGATTGATGCACAATTAGCTCCGATCCAAAACATGATTGAAACCCTTTTCGAGGACACCAGACTTACTTATAAGCTGCGACTTATTCACTCACAATGACTCGCTCATTCTGACCTCTTGACCTTCTGCCCTCGCTGACCCGCGATGATGATGACACGTTCCCTGCCTCACTCTCACCCAGATTAGGCCGTGTGTCGCGTCACATTGGAGTCTGTATTGTTGCGGTCGGATCTCGTCTTTGACAGCGCCGAGTTTTGTAGAGCAAAATCGTTCGAAGGACTATCAGCATTGCCAGGGCGAACATCAAGGGACTGGACGGACCTTGCATTGACAAGATATTCCAACTTTGCCCTTGTCTCATCACGGAAACTTATTCATTTTCATGGCCCGAAACGCGTTGTACTACTTGTGTATCAGAATTGGGAGCAGAGGAAGACTGCCGATTCCTGACCTCTCACCGTGCTCCTCGTATCATTCAATTGAAACGCATCCCGAACTATTCCTTCCCCGATATCTGTACTTGTTCGATCTCGTCCACTCTCGTAAAACCGCTTGATCCTGCCCGAATATTCATGTTCACCTCAAAACCTACCTTTCAAACTACAATTTCACACTTTGTTCATCTTCGCAAATAAACATTTATATTCCCCTCCACCAACCCTGTTTGCTTGCAGGCGCCTCTCTCCTCTCCCTCGAGACGCCTCTCCATGGGTCACTTCTTCAAGCTTCTTCCTCAATGCGAAAGGGAAATCTGCCTTGCGATGAGCCTTCGGGGCTCGCCCTCCCCGCAAGTCCCGCTCGCCCTCCCCGCAAGTCCTCAGAGACTTCAAACAACAGGCTCTCTCGCTTCTTCCACCCCACCAATGTGGGAGGGCCTCCTCTCTGAAGGCGAGAAAGCCTTTGAGGGGGCGATCCGAGCCTTGCCTCCCTCCTCTCCCAAGGGATCCGTTCACATTTGAAATCGACGCTTTTCTTTTGGCCGCCCTCGGCGCATGCCTTTGAGCGACTAGGCGCGCGCGCCTTTTTCTTCCTCGGGCGTGAAGTGTAGCGCTTTTCGCTGCGAGACCCTATCTTTGATCCGGCCGACGACGACGGGCGACGGGCGACACTCTTCAGCTGAACATCATAAAACCATCAAAAGTGAGTGGCACTGGAATGTTTGTGGAGGAGGAGGAGTGGGAGAGGGGTGGAGTACGGTGGGTGAAAGAGTGAAGGAGAGAATTTCTCGAGTCAAAAACCAAAAGGGGAGTGCAATTTCGAGGCGAGAGAAAGAGGAAATACTGACAGGTGAAGGGGACGAGGCGACGAAATGAGTTTCCGGCATTGAGTGAAGGCTGGAGGATGCGGAGTCTGCTAGTGGTTGGGAGGTGCTAGGACCGTTTTGCTTACAAGTAGTCACATTGGCTGTCTTCTGCAACAAGTTGGTTCATGCATACTTGCAGTTATGGAGTTTTAGAGCGTAGATTCCTTTTCATTCTTTTCAAAACCCCCGTCGTGATGCAGTGCGAACAGAAAATTCTTTTCTAAACGTATCAGCAGTGAAACGTATCAGATTAAAAAAACTTGTCTGTAAAGTGTGAAGCCGTGCACAACGACATCACTACTAAACGCTGGTCGTCAAAATCTGAAAAACTTGAAACATTTCCGAAGAAATGAAGTCTTTGAACCGTTTTCGAAGTTTGAACCGTCTACTTTGAGACCGTTGACCAGGACGTAATGCGTGCATCCATTTCGTCTCTCAAATGTTCCTCAACTGAAACTCACGTCTTCACTACCAGCAACCCCATTATTCCTACTTATTCTCCTCATTGTCCACTCTTCCTCTCTCCCTAATGCATCGTTTTCTCGCTGCACGCCGTCAAGGCCACTAGCACTCCCTGATGCCTCTCTCACTGCGGGCACCACATCATCCCTTTGGGACGAGAGGGGCGCCTTCCGGCCTCCCCGCTGCCACCAGTCTGAAGGGGTGGCGTAAATCGAGATCCTCACGCCTCGGCCCCGCCGCCGCTGTGCCTCTCGTCAAAAAGTGCTCCTCTTCCATATTGTTCTGACGCCCTTCTCAAATTTCTCTTCCCACTACTTTGAAGCCAAATTCTGTGTTGACTAGCTTTTTTCTTTCGAATTTCTCCTTGACCTTCGACCCCTCCTCGAGGGCTTCCTCGGAGCGAGAGAGGGGGAAGACGCTTGATTGATACCTCGTCGAGGGGTCGAAAACGACCCCGAGGGACTCTCGCGCGCCTTCTCTCGAGTTGGCCACCCGGCCAGAAAAATGCCAATGAGGTAATTCTCGGAAAGCGGACTCTCTCGACTGACTCTCGATAAGGTTTTTTTGGAGTCTGACTAGGACAGAACAATTTATAGCTTTGTTCTTCCAAAGAGAGAAAAAGAAGAAGGAGAAAAAGAGGGAGTAAGATTAAATGACACGCGCTTTCCTTTTTGCAGGCCGACGTTCCAGTTGATCATGGCGAGGTTCTTCTCGCCGCATTTGATGCTCGTCGTTACGTGCGCCCTCTACATGGTACTTGGGGCACTCATCTTCCGAGCCCTCGAGGGTCATCATATGATTGTGAGTGATTTTTTTGTTGAGTTTCAGAAGAGGAATTTGCTCATTTGGTTATTCCGGCAAGTAGTGGGCAGGATGTGCGTGGAGGAGAGTATTTCGATTGGTTTCACCAATCAGCTCTTGTTAGCACAAATTTGTGCCTCTTTTGCTAGTAGTAAAAAGGGCAGTTATGAAAAACCAAGTAAGTTTCTCTGTTTCGGCAAATGCAGACCTTCAGCTCATTAGATACTTGTTGGAGGCATCCGGCTGCAAAACTGTTTTCAGGAGCAAAAAGACAAGCAAGTGCAGAACATCGAGGAGACGGCCAGTCTCTACATGGACCGGCTATGGGCCGTCACTCAAGAAGGCCTCTCACAGGGAAAGGTTTGTCTCTTGCTTAAAACGGGCAAACCTTCCAGGAAATCGGCGATATCGTCAAGGAAGTCAAACAACGCACCAAGCAGCAATTTGATGAGGTGAGTTTCTTTCGGGTATTGATTTTCCGCGAACAAGAAAAACCACAATAAGGCGGATGCATAGCCGGTCAAATAAGTTCTTCTTGAAACTTGCAGTACCTCGACACGGTCTTCACAGCTCATCGAATGTTTCGCCACGGTTACAGCGACGATCCGCCGACTTGGGACTTCCTGCAGTCGCTCTTCTTCACCGCCACCATGTTTGCTTTTTCGCATTGCGTTTTTCGTTACGAGACCCTAGGCTGACGTCGATTGGCTATGGCTATGTGGCGCCGGCGACGCATTGGGGTCGACTCTTCGGCATTATTTATTGTCTCATAGGTTTCTTCGTCTCCAAAATGTGAAATCTAACCTGATTCAGGAATTCCGTTGACCCTTGTAACAGTAGCAAATGTGGCAAAGTTCATCTCAGAGACAGTCTTCCTCGTCCACTACGAGATCTGGAAGGCTTGGATGCGCTGGAAGGTGCATCTTTCGCTGCGAGACCCCATAAAAATTGAATTTTAGGCCAGAAACCGAGACCTCGACGATCAGCCGATGTTCGGAGACGACGAGGACGAGCAGGTTAGTCCGAAAGTTGAAACTTACTCCTGCCAGGAAATCCTCGACCGAGTCCGTCTCGTTCGATTTCCACCCATCGTCGTCTTCATGTTCGTTTTCTTCTACGGCCTCTTCGGAGCCTATATCATCAAGAAGAAGGAGCTCGATTGGACTTACACCGAGTCGCTGTACTTCACATTCATCTCTATCTTGACAGTTGGTAAGCGACTTTCGCTCTTGGTAAAACGAAACATGTAGGCTTTGGCGACTATCGACCGAGCCCGGACAACATTGTCACCACTCTAGTAGTCATCATGGGCGGAATCATTCTCACAACAATGTGCATGGACGTTGTTGGAAGGATGTACCTCAAGGAGATTCACTATTTGGGAAGGAAACTGAAGAGCAACAATCCCTTCTATCTTATTCGAGAGGCGAAAGCTAGGTTTGTTGACCAAGGAAGCTCAAAAGAGAATTTAGGCGCCGTCGAGCAGCGATGGCGAGTCTTTTGGCTCAATTGGCCAAGGGAATGATCTTCGCTCATCGCGACTACAACGACTTGAAGCGCAAGAAGTCGACGAAGAAGAAGAAGAAGGCCGGCAGACGAGGGTCGCACGTTCGTGAGTTTCTTTCAAGTCTTCTAAGTTTCTCAAACAAATCATTGTGCTGGTCAGAAATTGGTTACACTACGAGTGGAGTGCGCCAGTTGTTAACAAACGAAGTTTCATGATTTGAACAAATGGGTCCTCAATGGGAAACAGTGCTACGCACTTGGTACATATGTTTAGTTTCTTTCGAATGCTGATTTAGTTTCAATTGGTGTCCTAAACGCAACTCCTTGAAAGATTTTCGATGAGACGCGGAGATGTTGTCGTCTTGACAATAATCAAAAATACGTTTCATGGCGAGAATGCATTTGGACTTTACACAAAGACCGCATTAAGAGGAGTCAAGAGAATGTTGATTTGCAGTGCCCAACGAGAAGTTCATGTTCGCTCGTCTGCCACCAGATCCACCCAGCGAGTGCCAGGTGGTGAGCACTTCGGCCTACTCGGTGAGACTCGCCTGGGCGCCCTCCTTCTCCACGGATCAAGACGTCACTTACAACATCCGCTATCGTCTCAAGTAGGTTTCTGCGGGAATTGAACATCAGCTTCTCGTAGCTCGTTATTGCGTTTGTGCTCGAGTGTCGGTCTTGGTGAGATGGTGGCTCAAATGAGATATGTTGCAATTAACCAGCAAAAGCTAATGAAACTTGTGAGAACGCTTTTCGGAGATAATTTATTCTCTTAAATATGATACATATCATCAATTTCCGATGTGTTTCTTTATGTAGCGAACCCTAGCTTCTTTCGAAGAACAAAATAATGGAACCGGGTCTTCGGGTTTTCATTGCTCTTTTGCCGCATTTCTGGGTTAACCCGATCTCAAAATGTGTTTCACAAATTTCTAATCCATGTAACTTGCTTTCGAAACTTATTGAGTTTTCGCATGGAAGTCTATCATTTCAGACACAACGAAGACGCGAAGATCCGCGAGCTTCGCGGGATTCGTGGTAACACCGCCGAGATCATGTCCGTGGACTCTTGTTCTCTCTACGAGTTCCGCATCACGGCCGTCACAAAGTACGGCGAGTCCAAGCCCGTCTATCTCGTTCAGTACACCGGTGCGAATGTGTTTCAACCTTTACTTTTCCCTTTTCAGAACCTCAACTCTCGCCCCAACACATTTTGGCCACAAAGCTGAACGCGAATACACTTGAATTGTCCTGGGAACCGCCTTACAAGAAGACTCGCGAAGTGCGAAACTACGTGGTTTATTGGACCGAGAATCCAGAAGCTCGTCTCAACGAGTGGGAGAAGGTCACAGTGAACGGGAGGAAGGTTGTTTACTTCTTGTTTCTCTAGTAAACAAGTAAACAAACAGGTTGTCTTTCCCGATCTGCGCTATGACTGGTTCTACATGTTCAGCGCGACGGCCATCTTCAAAGACAACCAACGATCGCCCCTTTCAAGAGCGTTGTTCATCAAAACAGACAAGTTGGAATTCCATCGATGCCGTGAGTTTGTTTACTTTTTTACGTTAAGTTTGTTGTTGACGCTTGTTTACGAACAAAAATTCCAGTGCTCGGCCAGTCTCGAACAATCGAAGTGATGGAGTCGATCAGCGAGCGCGAAGAGCAGAACAACGAGAACACGCCGCTCATCAAGCGCGACTACGCATCATTCGCTGTTTAGTGGAAACCTTCTTCAACTTGGTTTCACTTCTCGTAAAACGTGTGATCATAGGGTGTGGAGAGCTCCTCTTCACCTAGAAATGCTATAAACGTTTCGGTTTCACGTTTTAGTGTCATGTAGAGAAAAAGTAATCATAAACGTAGGGCGACCAAAATGAAGACAGCGCCGCAACGCAAAAATGCTCTATGGCGGCCTTGCCTTCTTATCACTACACGCCTTTCCCTTCTCGAAGCTCTTCAAAGACTCCCTTTCGGCGTCAAACGTGTCTATCGATTTGTTGCTTTCAAATAAGTACCTTTTTAAGGAATGAGTTCGTTCCGCCAAAGCCATCGTTCTGCAGTATTGTCATCAGATGACGAGGAGGAGGAAGAGGAGGTTTGTGTGGTGCTCTCTTGCTCGTGATCATGGCATGCAGAATCAAACTAACACCCACGACACCAGCGGACAGATCTTTGATGACGTCTTACAATGCGATATTTGTGTCGAGCCATTTGGTTTGTGTCGTTGCCAAACAGATGTAATTTTTTCTCTTAAGGCGACGATTCCAAAACACCAAAAATTCTCTCATGCGGTCACACGTTTTGCGTGGAATGCATTGAGCGTTTGACTACTGGACCACGTTTGAGCTGCCCATCATGCCGACGGGTGTCGACGTTCTCGAATATTCAGACACTTCCCACGAACTTCAGTCTTGTGTGTGAGTTATCGCCTTTTTACAGGCAAACGAAACTTGCAGCTCTGTCTGGACGGGTTAACGAACTGCGACAATCTCTAAATAGCTGCAAAAATTGCAAAAAGGAAACTTCCAAAATGTGGGTGTGCACAAGCTGCGCGGTGCCTATGGTTTGTTCTGAAAAATCGACAAATGAAAAGCATTTCTTAGGAAGAAGTCGAAATACTTTGCTCTGACTGCGTATTGGAACAGCATCGCTCGCACGAAACTGTGCGCTGCGAGTCGCTACTCGACGCGGTAAGAAATTGCTGTATTTGACCTTTTGGGCTATTGCATCTTGCCTGGTCAGCTCTCTAAATTTATTTGCCTAAACTGAAACTCTAAATACAGGAAAAATGCTTTGCAATCGCTCGTCTGACTGGCGCAACTTCGCAACACGCCGACATCATTCGCGAAATTGTGAGAAACTGCGAATATGCCGAAAATCTTGTTGCTCAAGTAAAAAAGGTTTGCTCATTTAAAAACCAGTTAACGAGGCCAACTATCAGGTTGCCAAATCGTTCGAGCCCGCAACGTTAACGCAAAAAATTCAAGCTGCATCAAATGTTACGGAAGTGAAGAAAATTCTTCCAACACTCGAGACTCTACTGCTGTTGAAAAAGAAGACAAAAATCGCCTTTTCTGCAGCATTTCAAGCTCACAAGTCGTACTATGATACGCTAGATGCGGCCTAATCCTCGTTTAAGTCGACTTTTTACTCCTATGAATAGAAAGATTGTTCTGATGTTTTGCTGAAGTTAAATATTCGGCTGATAATATTCATGCAATGGATTGAAAAGGACTTCACTGGTTGCAGAAGTCGTTTACTATAAGGAACATGCTCAAGACCGATGGAGTGGACTACGAAGTTGCTTCGACCTTACCCCCCCCCCCCCCCCCCGCAGAAAATTGCATTTCAAGACTTTTGTTGAACTGATTGTTGTGGTAATACGAAATTTCGAGTCTAAAGTACAATTTGTGCACGTTTTATTTCGTGACGCGCGGGTAACGAAAATAAGCCTAGCCAGTCTCTTCTCATCACCGAGCGTCGGTCACGCTTATTTTGCCGACTGCTGCTGTCAAATCTTCTTCAAAGTGCCATTTCAAGATGAGCGTAGCCACTCAACAGTCCTTCGATTTGTCGTCGTCGTCTGACGATGACGTCGTGGTAAGTGTAGTCCAAGGTTGATCATGATTTGCTTAGATAACAGCCTTTTTCCAAAACAGCACTGAAGTTCCTCCTTCACCATTACCATTCGTTTCAAAAAAGAAGGTAAATAATCAGTAAAATGTGCAGTTTTTTGTAGGTCTCCGATGATGCTCTCCTCTGCATTATTTGCGCGGAGAAATTTGGTGAGTGATTTCGCAGCAATCAGACCTTTTCATGCTTGTAGGAGACGGCCCGAAAACGCCAAAAATGCTGTCCTGCGGTCACACATTCTGTGTGCAATGCATTGAGCGTTTATTACAACGACTGCTCATCTCCTGTCCCACGTGCCGTCAGAAATCAGTTTTACGAAACGCTCAAGCACTGCCCACGAATTTCATCGTCTTTTGTGAGTCAGCACCATTTTTTCCACTGCATTGAATGCAGCTCTCGCACAACAGACAAATGATCTGAAACAGTCGTCTGGTGTTGTAACGAACGTCTGTCAAAATTGTAAAGCCGATACCGCAAAGATCTGGGTCTGCAAAAGCTGTTCCACGACAAGGGTTCGTTTTGATGCAAAACACAAAAGTTCTAGGAAGAAGTGGAAGTTATTTGTTCTGATTGCGTGCTCGACCAGCATCGTACACACGACACAATGCGTTGTAGCACCTTGCTTGAAGCGGTAGATTTAGTCTATTGCCTGTCTTAACTCAGAACAGGAGAAATGCTTTGCAATTGCTCGACTGAATGACCCGAGATCTTCTCATGCGAGCGTAATTCGCGCGATTGAAAGCAATTGCGAAAGCGTCGTCTCTGACATTGAGACAATCAAGCAAGTGAGGAAGTGTCTCCTGTGCTCTGAGACCACAACTTCAGATAACGGCGTCGTACGAGTCAGCCAAGTTAAAAGAAACGTTTCGCGGTGCAAAAAATGTCGTGGAAGTAAAGAAACTCGTATCTTCTGTGGACAAGACTCTCAAGGAACTAAAGAAGGCGACCTCGAGAGTAGCTGGAATAACGAAAAGAGTTCGCGATTCACATAAGTCGAACACAGACCGTCAGTGCATCAGGAGGTCGCCACGTGGTTCAGATTTGCTCGCAGCCGTTGAACAAACCGCGCATATTCATGAAAATATGTATTGTATATCATGAACTGAAGAGACTCTTTTCATTTTAGCTTTGCCTTCATTGCAATAAAGTGAATAAAATTTTCATCGAGAGAATGAAAAGTGAAAATGGGAAGGTTGTTTATTGGCAGAACCTCTAGAATAGCATTGTTTTTGTCCTCTGGCTTTGCAAATTTAACCTTTAGAAACGTCACATTTGTTAATGCCGAGATCAGTTGAAGAACGGTCTTTATAGACGTCATCTTTATGACGTGGGAGGAACGTCAACTGACAGCCTCTTCGTGAATCTGAATTTCTCGAAGTGGCCCCAGCTAGCTTTCTTTCCATACAGCGATGTGTTCACCTTTTGTCGTGTTACTGGTTCTTATTTTTCTGAGTGTCTTGACTGAAGCAAGTGAGCAACCAAATCTAACGCTTCTTCTGCTTCAACGTCAGCGTCGTCAGCCGGTTGAG
>JAQIXL010000932.1:0-22888 GCA_034700245.1 Poikilolaimus oxycercus
TCTCCGGCGGATGATGAGGGCAGCGGTGGCGGAGAGCGTCGGAGAACACGACCGGCCGACGAGGACGAATGATGTGAAGATCCCTTTTCGCATGGCGAGATAAAAATCACAACAGTTTCATGAATCCACTCTCTTCTCCTTCCTCACCTTCTCCTCAATTTCTCACTTCTCTTATTGTGATTGTTTTTGAGCACGCGGTTTTGCCACACATCTGGCTTCGATCCGTGGCGGCGTGACGCGACGAGCTCGTCTTTCCGGGGGTCTTTCGGGAGGGGTTCAAAACCTCCTTCTTGATCTCTTTTCTTTTTCTGCTCTCACATTCTATTTTCTGTCTTCTGCCTTCACTCGATACAATCTTTGCTTCATCCTGTTCACTGGATCGATTGATCACTTTGAACGAAGGCCCCTGGATGAGGAGTTGCCAGAGTGTGCAGGCAACGCGGTCAGCCGCTCGGCTCGCCTGCCGGAGGGGAGGCCAGCTGTCGCCTCCCTCTAGTCCAACCACATCCAGTCTATCCTCTAGAACGTTCATCAACATTCCCGATTTGAACTCTTCGAAAGAACAAAGAAGTTTATCCGGCTAAAGTTCGCGAAAAGGGAAACCCTCTCCTTCGTTACAACAACCACACGTGAAATCCGAGACGAGCCGGGCCGGGCCATCGTAAAAAATCCGCGGTGTAGCTGAGGCGTATTGATCGCGTGGTCGGGAATCGAGTTGAGCTCGAGAATGAGGATGAGACTTGAGAACTCTTTGACAGGTCCCGCCACACGAAGAAGAGCCGACAGCGTCGCGCGGGACCGAAGCAGCGCGGACGCGATGGAGGACGGCGACAAGCCACCGCCAGCCACGGGCAAGCCGCCCGAACAGCAGGTAGACTGATTTGTGAAATCGGAAGTCAGGCGCAATGCGGTGAGAATCACAGAGTTGAGAAGCCAAAGCGTAGAAACAACTTTTTTTTCTTTTGACAATGGCCAATGATCATCATGCATTCCCCAGTGACAAAACTCAACGCACAATTGAAACGTTTGTTTTGTGCAACTTACGTGAGAATATTTGATCATCCAATTAGGCAACAAGACTGCCGAAAGGATTCATGTGAAACTGCGGCCCAGCCAAAGACCGATTAGTATACGGCCAACTTTAAACTTTAGAATATTTTCAGTTTGAAACACTTTAAAATATTTCAACCCAATTTCAGGGCGCCCCCGCCGTCGTGCCTCTGTCGCCCGAGTTGCGGGTGTTGACGGACGAGGACCACTGGACGAACGTGCAGCTTCGTCCGTCCTCGTACCACTCACCCGGTCGACAAATCGCTTATGCCACAGGTCTTTTCCCTCTTTCATTCTTTTTACTTTCCCCAGATCGCGAATCCACACACTATGGGATGAGTCCACGAACTATCGCCGAGACACATTTGATTCGAAGCACCGGCGCACAATCTCAGTCCTTTACCGAAGAGCATTGGTCCTCGGAGATCAAGTCCTTCGTCACGGTCGCACCTCCGAAGTTTATTCAGGTAAGATTGTATCGAGAAAAAGTTCCTGTATGGACTTATAGGTGATCAAAGCGTATCGAGTCCTCGAGACCGACACGTTGACGTTGGTCGTCGAGGTCGCGAGTGAGCCGCCGGCCATCTTCGAGTGGTTCTGCAACGATCGACCAGTTCTACAGGTCTGTGAAGGATTGAGATGGTTGGAGATGTCAGGATCGACGCCGTTTCACAACAAGACACGGCTTGAACATCACGTCATTGACAGCCGTGAAGCCGGAGCAGGGTGTCTACAAGTGTACAGCCAGAAATCCTGCCGGAGTCTCGACGTCGTATGGCTACATCTGTGTCGGACGTAAGTGTTTTTGTTAATTTCACTTGCGATGCGAAGACAAGATCCGGCGCAGCAGCCGAGCTGCGAAGTTGCTATTTTGTGCCAACTTTGAAACATGCGAAGAGTCAAGAGAAGACTAAACTGACTAAAATGTTTTGAAAAGTTAGGCTGACAACCAACAACGGACGAACTGCGACTACTGTCTTTGAAAAACACTTCCCATTTTGATTTCTCTCTGAAGCTCACGCTTTCGTTAGAAAAGAACTATGCTTTTGTAAAGCGGCCAATTTTTGAGAAACGTAGAATCATCCCGTGGTCGCAATCGACAATGAATCACCGAAATGATTATGCTCGCTCTTTGAAGCGCATCTCATTTTACCAAAAGCCTCTGAAATTTGCGCATTCACTTTCAACCCAATCGATCGGGCCGTTTCCGGTCAGATTGTCGAGTGAACGGGTTGAGGTTCTGGCCGAGGTCAATCAGGTGTTGTGTGCAAGCAACCAGCCTCGCTGCTCTCATCAGTATCCCCCTGGTCTGCTCGGGCAAGCTGAGCGCGCGCGGGGGCCGACCCTCTGGAACTAAATGAATGGGGCCTGTCATCGAACACCGAGTGGCAACTGACTCCGGGCGAGCCGCGTCCGCAGCGCCATGCCGCAACGGCCCCTCATCCTAGACTTTTTATCAGACAACCAATGACGTAGAGCAAGAAAATAGTATCGAGAAGGGGACTGAGAGACGAAATTGCAACTTCCGCTCTCAGCCGTGCCACAATACAAAAACTGGTCGGTTCCTGTGGCTCCTGAAGTTCCGACCGAGGAGCGCTCGATAACTGTGAACGCCGCACCAAGATTCACAAACCAAGTAAGTTTCGAGGGATGACGAAATGGTGGCAGGTGCCTAACTTGACACTCCACCCGGGCACTGAAGCGGTTATCGATGTTGAAGTAGAAGCAACTCCAGCAGCCAAGTAAATGGGACTTCTTGTTCAATAATCGATCAACCCAGATTCACCTGGTACATCAATGGCCAAGCATACACAGCCGAGTCGGGTCGGGTCCATCTCTACTTCCCCGCACCAAACCGATGCGTGGCTCGTTTCCCGATCCCGGTAGCTGGAGAGTACCGCGTCGTGGCTGAAAACGTCCACGGCGTGGCTATCAGCACTGGCTTTGTCGAAGTCTTCAAAGGTAAGCTTTCGGCCAACTTTCATCGTTCCCTTCAGCGAACCCCGCACCACACATGCGGCCACCATTGGCGCCCGGTGAACATGCTTCAAGGAATCTGATGGCCACAAGCGTTGGTCCCGGTCTTCAACCACCGGCTGATGACGAACGAGCAGGATCCGTGACGAGACTGACGACTTCAAGCCTCTACGAGGTTTCATTCCTAGAAGTGGACGATGGCCTCTTTCAGGTGAACTACAATCAACGTTCCGCCAGTCTTCCACGTGGCGTGAGGCATCTCGAGCGACACGTGGAGATCTCGTCTAATCGATCACCCGAGCGACGAGCTGGATCAAGAGGTACGACAACCCCGTTATTGAGGAGTCCCTGGAAATGCCCGATTCTTCATTTTTGCCCGAAACCCAGACCATTTTCAGTGCTAGCCGATCGTCACTCACCTGGTAATGCGATTTTGTAGCTCTTCTTGAAGCTTCGAGATCTCTTCAAAGAGAAGCATGTGAAAAGCACGAAACTCATCCTTGAACCGCTTTGCTCGCAATATCCTTAGTTCTGCGCCCTGACCGCAATAACATCCTAGAGCTAGACGCCTAAAAGACTATTCCAAAGTGAAACCTAGTCAGATTTTTAGAGCAGACCACGAGCTGACCCTTTTTTTCTTCTTCCAAGCCTCTCACATTTCAGTGGAAGCAGAGGAAGTCGTGACGGCGTCAAGCCTTCAACAATTGAGGACTTCGCTTCACAATCTGAACGAAATTACTGTGGAACCACCACCACCACAAGAGAGACAGCCTCGCCCCATTCACAAGTCGCGTTCGGATGGCGCTCAGCGATTCCGACCTCAACCACCACAATTCGTCAATCATCTGCCAGAAGAAATTGCTCTGAAGCCAAATGAACGCCTCGTTCTTACTGTCGGGGTCTCAGCGTTGCCGCAAGCCGACTTCCGCTGGAACGTCAACGGCTTTGAAGTGAGGCCGTCGAAGCAGGTGCAGCTCCTCAACGAGCAGAACCGTTCGACTCTCGTGGTGAACCCGCCAGTGAAGCAGGGCAAGTACAATGTAACGGCGATCAATGACATGGGCGCCACTTCTCTTGTCACGAAGGTGGTTCAAACCCGAATCGAGACTTTCGACGAAGCTGACGAGTTCATCGAGATCGAACATGGCCATGGTCGACGAGGAAGGTCAAGTCCACCAGAGTTCGTGGAGAGCGTCGTCAGCGTCCGAGGAAGATCGAGCCCGCCGGAGTTTCTCGAGAGCGCCATCAGCGTTGTCTCACCTCGCGCCTCGGCTGATGTTGGTTGGGAAGTGGTGGAGGACAAGGAAGAGTCGAAGTCGTCGGCGGAATCCGTCGTCACAGTCAAGGCTCGAGACTTCAAGGAGGATTCGCAAGAAACAATCAAGGAGAAGCGGGCCACAACACTGCCGAGGATCATGCCACGAAGCGCCTCCTTGCCTAAGATGCCAAGCATTGTTCAGAAGCCAGCACAAGAGCTCTATGTAAGAAGAGGAGAGCCGCTCGTTCTCGAATACCAAATCGATTCTCAACCAATTTCCACTTTCAAGTGGTATCACAACAACTTCGAGGTCAAGGCTGGGGAGTACATTTATATCGAGGAGCCCGCACCGAACACTACAAGGGCAGTTTTCAAGAAGCCAACGCCGGGACAGTACAAGGTAGTGGCATCTAATCCACTCGGGTCGATTGCCAACACGGTTAAAGTGGTGACTGAAGTGGTCGTCGAGGAGATTGAGGAGAGAACCACAGTCGAGGCTCGAGCACAGCCAAAGCCTCCTCCGTTGACATTCCGACTTGTGAGGAAGAATGTCTCAGAGAACAAGAATCTTCCAAGAAGACCTGGATTCCTCGAGAGATGGCCTCAAGTGCTGAAGCACGAGCATTCGGAAGATCTTGTGTTGACCGTAAAGGTCGATGCACTTCCCGAAGCCAAATTCGCCTGGAGGTTGAACAACTTTGAGGTGAAACCGAGCGCCACAACGATTATCGAGAAGATCGGCGAGAACACTTCAAGAGCCACTTTCACGAAGCCGATCAGTGGACGTTACGAGGTTGTGGCCTCAAATGATCTCGGTCAAGACTCAATGAGCATGAAAGTGATTGTCAGTGCTGGTGAGGCCGAGCCGGCCATTGCGCCTCCGCTCTTCCGGCAGCCTCTTCCCGCCGTGACGCTTCTCGAAGATGAAACGGCTATTCTTTCCCTCACAGTTCGAATGGTCTCCCAGAATTGCAACTTCAAGTGGTTTATTGACGGAGTGGAGGTCGAGTCTTCGGAGAATTATGAGATCCAGAGCGATGGCATCTCCTCAACTCTGCTCATTCGATCGCCAGTCAAGAGCCACTTGGTCACAGCTGTGGAGGTGAGGAATGAGCACGGCGTGGTCTGGTCGGAAACTAACATCAAGCCACCACATAGAAGAGCCTCGGAGACACCGAAGGGACTGCCACCGGTTTGGGCGAAGAAACTCGAGAACCAAGACGTCGTTATCGGCTCCACTTTCGTGATTGGAGTTGGAGTGGAGAAGGACTGTGCTCCGTGCACATTCGTCTGGTCCTATGCTGGAAGGCCGATGGAACTCTACGAACAAGCCTATGTGGATTCGACTGATCACGAATCGCTCGTGACAATGCAAGACCTGCAGATTCCCGGAGAACTTCTTGTGGTGGCTAGGAACGAGTACGGATCTCAGCACTCGCAAGCCCGCATCCAACTCAGGGAAAGTACGTAAAGAAAAACCATTTCTTTCTTCGGCTTTATTTCTTTTTCAAAAATTTATTTCATTTTGCTTACGACCCCCGGCAGTGATCGCCTCCCTCAAGCACCTCTCCCTCCTTCGAAGGCAAAAGACTCTTTTCTCCTATCCTTTCGTCGTTTCTTATTGAGTTGGCGTTCTTTTGTTGAGTGCAAATTTTAACCCGTCGAAGTTCTTTTTCTCGAACCTCTTGTTATGCTTGTTGAAGCCTCTTTGGTTTACGTCCATTTCTCTCTTTCCCCTGGTGTGAAATGTGAAAGAAGAAAAAGTCGAAGATGGAGAGGGAATGAGGAGTTGTGAGCTGAGGGAAACTCTCATAGTCAGAAAAATCTGCAAACAACAAAGTCACGATGAATAAGAGGTTCCAATTCTTTGCAGAATCAGACTCCTACGAGTTCGTGCCATCGAACTTGCCTTCGGAGAACCCGCCCAAGATCATCGAGCCGTTGCACTCCATCACTTTTGTCGATGGTTTGTTGCCAGATCTTATTGCCAAAAATTCGTGAGTACAGGCCAGCCAATGGTGCTTCGATGCAAGATCGAAGCATTGCCGTCAGCGGTGATTGTTTGGAGCAAAGACGACGTCAATGTTGAGGAATGGGTCATCAACAAGGTTGAACTCAAGCGCATTTATTCATTTCTCGTATTTAGGACGTGACTACCCGAGTCCTTCCTGACGGTATTTGCGAGTTGCTCAACCCCGAGTGCTACGCCGAAGACTCCGGTCTCTACAAGTGCACCGCGACCAATCCTCACGGAACTGCCGAGACGGCCGCTTACATCACCGTCGAGGGGCTCAGCTACATCAAGGATCGCGAGGAGCAGTCGTACAGCGAACATACCTCAGCCAGCATGCTCGAGGTGAGAAAGAAAAAGAGAAGAAATAATACGCATTCAGAGCATCGAGATCGGCGAGGGCACTGAGGATGTCATCGTGCATATGCCTCCGAAGTTCTTGCAGAATGTTCTCAGCGAGTTTTCCGTTGTCAATGGAGAGCACATCATTCGATTGACCTCGAAGGTTGCACAATCTAACGTGAAAGGACAAACACTTTTCAGATCCACTCAACGGCTCCGGTGACTGTGATTTGGCTGAAGGATGGACTTCCAGTCGCAGCCTCCTCAAAGTACGAAATGCATTCACTCAGCGACGGCAGCGAGACCCTGGTCATCCGTGAGGCAACGTCAACCGATGATGGTTTGCTTTTCTTCACTTTCAAGCAAAATCGTTTAGGCGTCTACACCTGTAAGGCTGAAGGCGAATTCGGACTCTCTGACACCAGTTGCGAGGTCAAGTTCGAGATCGTTGAGGAACATCACGAGAGCGCGGTACCACAAGAAGCGCCGAAAGATTTCGAGAAGAAGGCCTACACCGACCTCGTCTCCAAGCCTGTTGAGCAGCGCCGCAAGGAGTTTGCCGAGGTTGAACAGGAGAGCGAGGACTACAGCAAGACCACCGAGATTCGCAAACAAGAAGGTAACTGCCACAAGCAATTTGAAGTGAAAAATTATTCAGAGGAGTACAAGCTTCTTGTCAAAGTGGCTGAAGTCGTGGCGAGCTCTCTCGTTGCTACTCTCTTTGTTGAGGGAGCAAAAGAAGCCGCCCGAATCTTGGCCACTGCTCCTCCTAGCAGTGAAGAAGAGGAGGAGGACGACTTCGCCTCGGCCAAAGACCAGGCTCGAAAGCACAACTAAATGAAACCTTTCCAGATTGAATCCGCTCCCCGCTTCGAGACCAACATTGAATCCTACACAGTCATCGAAGGCGACAGTGTGCAGATCGGCACAGATGTTCGTGGATACCCGACACCATTTGTTCGCTGGATGTTCAAAGACCAGCCACTTCAGATCTCTGAGTAAGCTTTTGTCCTGAAGCGAAAATCACAATTCAGTGTCCTTTCCATGTCCTATGACAAAGGACGAGCGGTCCTGAACCTCAAGGCCGCGAAGAAGTCTGACGAAGGGACGTACTACTGCCATGCGAGCAACATGCATGGCATCAAGATCCTCGCCTGCCGATTGATTGTCATCACGAAGGAAGGCAAGCTTAGTGCTGTCAGCAAAAACAACAGAAAATTTTCAGAGAAGGCAGCCTCTTCCAACGTGCGACTCTCACTGGCGAAGTTCATTACGTCGGACACCAAGCAAGAGGTCGTCACGGGCGTTTTCGTCAACAAGCCCGAAGACACCAGCGAACACACTATCACTCTTCTCACTTCGAACACCGAAATTGGCAATCTCTCCGCGGTGGCGCCTGAATACCCGAAGCCTCAACCTGTGGAAGAGATTACGGCTCTGATTGACGTCATCCAAGAATCGGCCTCTGAAGCCAGTGAACTCTCAGAGTCGCGACTCTTGGAAGAACTGAAGAAATCCAATCAAGATCTTCTCCAACAACCCGATGAGCAGCAGCAGCAAGAGATCGTTCAGGAGGTCCAGCTCACGGCTCAAGCACAAGCAGCACCAGCAGCAGCACAACCCGAGGCAGCACGGGAAGTGCCTGAAATCCACATCACTGCACAGCCGACAGCCGAATCCACCTCGACGATCCAGTTGAAGTCAACGCAAATTCTCGCCAAGCCAGGGCAGAAGGAAGAAGCGCAGAAGATCGTCAGAAAGCACGAAGAAAAAGTTTGTTTTCTTCAGGAGAGAGGCAAGCTTGAAATTTAGATACACCTCTTGGAGCAAAAGCTGCGGGCAGCAGCAGCTGATGCTGACTCTTCGTCATCCTTTGATTCCGTCAACGATTTGCTTTCCACTGCACTCTCCTTCAAGCACGAACTCAAGGTTTGCCTGCAACGAATTTGAGAAAGGAACTTTTAGACTGATGAGGTGACGGCAGTCGAGGTGCGTCGTCCGCCCTCGACCTTCGATCACATCGTGCACGTGGTGGAGTCGGCGAGCGTTCAACTCGCCCTCCACCTCTCCACCGATGCCTCTCCACAATTCATCGATTTGGACACCATTCTCCAGAAGCCGTCAACCTCATCACATGCCAATACTTCCTTGGCAAAGCCCTCAAAGAAGAAGGCCAGCGCCCAGCAGCGCATCGTCATCCTCGAAGGTCTTACGCAGAACTTCTCCGACACCATTACATGGAGTCTGAAAAAGGTTCGAACACTCGAAGAATGAAAGTTTCAGGCAAAACATGCGGCGAAGCTGGAAGAGACGATTGCGACGGTCGACATTGCACGTCCCGGGGCCACGGGCGAGCAGTCGGCGACAGTCGCCGAACCGGCGACCATCGTCTCCGATCTCCTTCAGCTGGCTTCAGCCGCAAGCAAACTCAAGGTTGTTTTATATTTCTTTAATCAATGTCAAATTCTAGATGACGAATGTGATTGTCAGTCTGGTGCGCCAGGGCGACGTCGCACACCAGGAGCTGCTCATCGAGTACGAGCCGATGGTGGAGGAGGAGACCGAGTTAGAGGTCGCCGAGATCCTCGCCCAAAGTTTCCACTCGAGGGACGAGGGCGTCTTCCACCGAACTCCAACCGCATCGCCGCACGACAACGTTGTAGCTGTCTTCGTGCAAGTCGATGCGGATTGTCCCGATCAGGTAAACGAACAAGCAAAAAAAATGAAACACATTTCAGAGCGTCGAAATCGTCGCCTCGGTCAACGTCCCAATGCAAGGGAACGCGAGCCTGCAACAAGACTCGCCAGGCCCCGAGCCTCCGTCTTTATCGGAGTCCTCATCGGGCTTCAATCAGCCGCCGAAGTTCTTCCGGAAACTGGAGAACTGCGACACGGCATTAGGCGAAAGCGTCCAGTTCAAGTGCATAGTTAGTGGGACGCCAATGCCGACGATTCGGTGGGCTGTTGACGGAGATGAAATCACCGAGTCACCGTGAGTTTTATTAATTTGTTTGTTGGTTGTTTATTGGTATTTGAAGAAACAAATTGAATAAAAATTGTTTTCAGGGAGTACTCGATGGTCTACGAGGACGGCGTTTGCCTCCTCAAGATCGCTCGAGTGCAGACGGAAGACGAGGGTGAATACACCTGCGAGGCGGTGAACGTCGCTGGCAAGGCGAAAACAAAATGCTTCCTTCGAGTCATAAGTCAGTTCGCATGCTATGAAACATCAAAGACATTCGTCCCAAATGAAAACTAACCCGGCACCATTTTCGACAACAAGAATCCCCACCACTTTCGCGAATAATGATTTTCGGCTCTGAAGATTTGGTATGATTTGTGAGATGGCAACATCATCTGGACATGCACCATGCATATACGCATAATCCATATGGCGCAAAGCACACAAAAAGTAAACGTAGAGAGAGTTTTTTTGTCCACGAGAAGAAAAAACTTCCCTCTTACGACTCGATGATGTTAACGAAACGAGAAGCATTTCGAATCTTGTTGAACGCAAACTTTCTAATCGACAACATCTTCTTCGGTCTTTCTTAGTCTTCTTCTTCTTGATCTTGATCTCTTCCTCTTCTCTATAATTCCTCTTTCCCTAATTTCTCACTTTGCTTAGACTTCCCACGCCCATACCCACCGAGAACAACTCTTTACGGTCTCTGCTTTTACGTTTATTTTTTGTGTCTTGTGCTGTGTGTCGGCTGTGTATGTATGTGTATGTGCGTGATGCTCGCTGTCTTCTCGTCCTTTTCGTCTATAAGCACAAAGTTACGAAAATCAGACAAAGACATTTTAGAAAGACATTTTATTTCTTATAAAATTTTAGAGCCAAAGTATATCAAGCTCGAAGGCAAGCCAGTGAACGAAAAGCATGTCATTCGCTTCGTTCAACATGCTCCGTCAAAAACAGACCTGTACGATGAAGAAGAAGTCGAAGAGTCAGGACAGACGCCAGGCGAGACTCCAGCTGGGTCACAGCTTTCTCTCGTGGCTGGATCACAGCAATCGCTGAACTCTCTCTCGAGGCGTTCGATCATTAGCAACTCCGAGTTTGATCTCACAAAGGTCGTGAACTACAACGCTGATATGCGAGAGTCTAATGCTTTCTACAAGTACTTCGAGACGGGCGAGACCGCCGTCCAGATCACCGAGCTAATTCAAGAAGCTTTCCTCTCAGCGAGCTTCAAGGCCGTACCACCGAAGGTGGTACCAAAGTCTCCTCCGAAGTCGTTGACAAGTAGCACCACTAGCAGTATTCTTCAACAGAATGCTCACAGTTTCACTGACCTCCAGTTCTTCGCGCCTCTCAGGAACATCTATCAGTCGGCCGAGCACTCGGTGCCCATGAGCACGCCAACCGAGAAGACAAGCAAGCTAGTCGACAACACTTTCGGTTCGCTGTGGCAGAGCGTATTCGAGGATCCATTCAAGGAGGCCCTGCTTGAAGTGACGAAGATGGAACGAATGGTCGCTGGTGATTGGCAAGAGAACAAGCTGTACGAGCCGAGGACCGCTGAGCTACCAGACAAGCTCGTCTTCAAGGGTCAAGAGATTGGCTACTCGATGAAGGAAGTGGACGTGGAGAAGCATCCCGAGGAAGATCCTTTAGCAACGCAGATCAGGAAATGCGTTGAAGCCATTTTTGACTTTGATCAAAGTCTAAAGCCAAAGTTGGTGAAGCACAAAGAAGAACACAAGTCTGAGGGTCCATCTAAAGAAGAGCCAATTCAAGAGCTTCACGAGGTGAAAGAAGATCATCAAGAGCCGACAGCGCCCGAAGCGGAGACTAAACTGGAGACGCCTCCAAAGGAGCCGCCAAAGCCTAAGCCAAGACTTTCAAAGTCTCAGTCTAGGGAGAAAAAGACTGAAGAGCCGAAGCCAGAGACCACACCTCCAACGGTTGAAGAGTTGGTTGTCGATCTCGTTTTTGTTCATCAAGAAGAGTTCGGTTTTGCTGCCGAAAATCGTGGAATTCCAATTCCAGACAACGCTTCTTTTGATGACAAAAGCGAGTCGATGACTTTTGAGCTTTCGAGTGTTGCCAGTGTTTCCACTCCACCCATTTCTACAATTCCAACGACGCCGCTGCAACGTCGAAAGGGTGGCAAGGGAATTCCACTCGCGACGGTTCTCGAGAACGTTCAACGATCGAAGATTGAAGAAATGGAGAGGATTGCTCGAGATGTAGAGAAGGATCTTCAGGACCTTGCTGGATCCGACTTGCCCGTTTATCCACCTAACGAGAAAGAGACCAGTCCCTCGAAGATGGAGCGGATTGAAAAAATCGCCCAGCACGTGGAGAAGGAGCTCGACGAGTTGAAGGCGGCCAAGCTGCCCTTGCGACCGACCGATGAAGCTCGAGAGATAGAAGAGGCGATCTTCCGTATCTCTGACCAGATTACACTGCAACAGCCGGTGAGCGATGCTCAGGCCGAGGCCAGCGAGGAATTGCTGAGAACAACACTGGCGGATATGATCCTGAACCCGAGGAGGGGTAAGGAGCAGGCAGCTCAGATCAAGGCTCCAATAGCCATCATCAAGCAACAGCTGACAGAGTTTGAAGACCAACTCATGGACGTGGTCGATGAAGAAGATGCCGAAGTGCAAGAGATTAATCAGAATGAGAATCAACTAGGAGTCGAAGGACGAGAGATGCAGTACTTGACGCCGACTACGCCGGAAAGCATGAAAGGAAGACGGCTTAGTCAAGAATATCTCAGGATGACTCCAATAACATCGAGTATCAAAGACCAATTGACAACTTTGGAGAGCATGATCGACGAGGCAACGCAAGAGGCGGTGGAAGAAGAAGCTCAACTGGTAGAAGCTGAAGCTGAAGTTGAAGAGGCTCCGCTGTTGGAAAAGGTAGAGAAGACCGAAGAGAGCCCTCCACAAACTATCAAGCGCCGCGAACTTCACGACTTACTCATGCAGATCAACGGCGAAATGAACACGATTCGACGATATTGTCACAAGAACATTTCGAAAAAGGGCTCCGATGCCGTCGTGAATGTTCTTCACAAAGTGAGAGCCCACGTGTCGAGCATTATCAATGTCATGGCTGCCAGCAAGTCGAAGCTGCTTCGACGGTCACCAGAGAAGGCCGCTAAAGAGAAGCCGAATGTTGATTTGGTCTTCGCGAAAGCCGAAGAGAAGGAAGAACTTCAGGCGGTCGTTGTGCTCAAAGACGATGTTGAAGCACGTGCCACCGACGGCACAGTTGATGCGTTGGCTTTGTCTTACCGCTTAAGTGGAAGCAGTGATGGCGCGAGCACGCCAAGTCGAAGTATGGTCTTCATGCGTCAACCAAGAAAGGAGATCAGAGAGGAGAAGGAAGAAACTCCACCGGTGCCTCCACCGCGAAGACGACGAACTCAAAGCGCTGACGCTCCGAGGTATCGTGAGCCATTGCTCGAGGAGGAAATACCACACGCCCCTCCACGACCCAAACGAGTCACTGAGAAGAAGGTCGAAGAGATGAAACGAGAGCTTGCCGCCCTGAGCACTAAGCCGCCGGAGATCGTTGAGCACTTGGACCAGACTCCTTATGTAATTGAAGAATTGAGTCTCATGAAGGAGTTTGAGGCGCAGATGAAAGAGCTATCTCGTTCTCATGAAGAAGTTTCGCTTGAGCCTGAACCATCTCAAGAGTCTGTCTCCATCTCAAAGGCCTTCGTGCGTCCTCCGGAATCTTTTCAACTTGGAGTAGACGTGGCGGATTCTCAACTAATGACCACGCAGTACTATGCAATGGATGATAACGCTTCGATGCAGCTCCTTTGTGAACAATCGGATGCTGGTTCAGATACAGACACCGGTTCTGGTCTTTTCAAGGGCTCTGTCCGGATCTTTAATCGTTCGCCGTCTGGATCAATCTATTCTCCAACTGCTGCCACAAAGCCTCGAGACAACCTCATGAAAGAAACGATTCACGAAGGAAAATCGTTTGAAGAAGTCGACTTGGACGTAATTTTGCAACAGAAGACAGAGTCACTAAAGGATGACGACCTTCATGCCTTCCTCAAAGTCGATCCGGATGCTTCCTCGTTGAGGGATGTTGAGTCGATTCAAAACTTCTCCATTGATGACTACGGCGAGTACCGACCACCGGAAGAAGGCCAAGGAACTGGAGCCAAAGACATTGAAGCGATGCCAACAATCATGGAAACGAGCGATCATCGTTCGAGTGGAAGGAGTGACTCGGTGGCCAACAGTGTCATCGAGAAGATTGACAAGAATGACCGAGCTCCTTCAGAAGAAACTCTCAATGTTGTGGTTGATGAAAATGTTTTGTCACAAATGGAGTCCTCTATCAAGTCTACCGAAGTTGGAGGATCGACTGAGGACATTCCTCGTCTCTTTGCTAGTCAGAAGGAGACAGACATCCTTAGTGACGAGAGTCTGACCATGGAAATGGAAAACATTGTCAATGTTATCAGCGATTTTGGCTTCAAGAAGCTGCCCAAGCGCTACAAGATCACGGCCATATTGAACCAAGAAGTCTGGGCCGGAGTTGTGGCCCAAATCTCCGTCGACCCAATAACGAACTGCTATGACATTGAGATCGAACAACTGCCACAGAGTCTTCGATGCATTATTCGAGTGTTGGATGATGCCAGCGACACTGCTGCCTTGTCGCTGTCTCAGGTGGTTGAGGAGAGGCCAACCTTCTCGGATGACGATATTTCTACCTCTGGAGCTGAACCTTTGACAAGAACCGGAGTGACCGTTTCCATCATTGCTCGAAGTCTTCACGACATGATCCACGCGTCTCTTGAAGAGATCCCCTGGGGCGAGGTCTCGATGAACGTTCCTTATCAAAGTGACGTCATGTATCAATCAGTGGAAGAAGATTCAAAGCAGAATTCGGTTCAATTCAACGTTACCGTCTCCGAATCCAACAACGAGGAGAAGAAGTCTGTCAAAAGCCATGATTCGTTCAAGTCATCACAGAGATCGCTTTCCAACCAATCTGATCGAACTGGCAGTGAAGGAAGCTTGAACATTCCCAGCTATGTGATCAAGCTCGGCTCGACTGCAACAATCACCTGCGAGCTGAACAATTATCTGCCAGAGAACAGCAAAATCGAATGGTACAAGGGCAAGTCTGTTGTGGAGAGACAACCCGGCAAGGTGGACCGGATCTCACATGACCTGCTGGAGGTGCTGATCATTTCGCGAGTGGAAATGGAGGACAATGACTTGTACAGCCTCAAAGTCAACGACGAGACCTATCCAGTGGCCTATCTAATTGTTGAAGAACATCCCTCTGAAGACAATTCGATTAGAATTCTTTCACCTCCACAAACTCTCTTTGTCATGGAGGGTCAACCAACACTCATCGCGGTTCATGTCTCGGAGTCTCCAGAAGTCGTTGCTTGGTACAAGGATCGTCAAGAACTGGGTGGTGACGATAGAGTGATCATCCGAGCAACGACTGACGGCTACAGTCAAGTCATCATCAGGGAGACGGAGCTCTCGGATCAGGGCACCTACTACGCGTATGTGGGCGAGTCATACACGGCGACTACTCTTGTTGTTGAAGGTTTGTTTTGCGTATTTCACTTCACACAAAAGTGATCACTTTTTGAAAACAAAAACAGTGTCTTCAGTCTCTTGTCCTAACAATAAGTGTCTACCTTTAGAGCAAATTGACGAGCGCGAATTGACGGTGGTTGGCTCGGGAGGCGAGTCGTCGGACGAGGAGCCGCGGGAGTATCTTGTGCCGCCAGGCTGCACAGCCACCGTGGCCTGCGAGCTCGAGACTGCCAACATGGAGCTGGAGTGGATGCGGAACGGACGCCCGATCTCCTTCATTGACCCATCAAAGTGCGAGCATGTCATCAACGGGCTTGTCCATTATCTGGTTGTCCATGATACCGACACCTCGGACACTGGCCTTTACGCGGTGAAAATCGGGGGAGTGGAGTTTCGTGTTGCCCATCTGCTTGTCAATGATGTTGCCACGTCTGCCCGCGGTCTCCGCCGCAAGCGCATCTCCAACAGCTCCCTCAACACGCCTTGAAGAACATATTTATTTGTTTGCTTGTTGTAATTATGCCAGTCTTTTTCTTTTATATTCTTTTTCTTGCGAACGACCGATTCGAAACCACAAATTTTGTTTCGCCCAAGTCTTTTCTAAATATTCAGGAGTTCAAACACATTCGCTGTTGACTTCTTGCCTCGTCTCCTCTTTGACTATGATTCTCTCAACGCATTCGATAATTCATTGAGGTCTACCTGCGTTCAACAGATTCGACATGCTTGCTTTCAAGTAAAAAAATTGAGTGTGTAAAATTAGCACAAAAGCAAGAAATGAAGGGAGAGTTTCTACAGGAAGCGTCTTGCCCATCGATGACGTCGAGGAGACGAAGGTGCCACACGGCGCCGTCGCCACGATCAACTGCGAGACCCTGACGGCACAATCTGATCTCGAGTGGTTGAAGGATGGAACACTCCTTGACTTCCACGATCCGAGATTTGAAGCAGCCGACACTGAAGACGGATGCCAGCATGCTTTGACAATTAGGGGAATTACTTCGGCTGACGCTGGAGAATATGGAGTTCTCATAGAAGGCGTCTACACAGCCGTCACGAAGATAGCCATAGCTCGTGAGTCTAACTTCTCGTTGACTAAAACGCTTCAAATTGTTCTAACTAAACCCACTAACTTTCTCATTTCAGCCGAACTCCTCACCGGTTCTATAGCAGAAGAGGATGAATCAGAGCACTTCGACGTGTCTTTGGAGATGGAGTCGGCCAAGGACTCTGCATCAGTTGTTCTTGTATTCACTCCACCAACTCCACCGGGACACGGCAAGCCGCCGGTCTATGAAGAACCAGCCGAACCTGTGCTTCAAGAACCGATAGAGGAAGAACGAGAAGAACGTCATGAGCCGGAGAAGACCATTCCTGATATTCTACTCAACTCAGAACCAATTCCTTCTTCTGACGAGACTTCAACGCCTTTGGAGTCGGTGGACTCGGAGGTGACTACCACCGAGGCGGACACCGTGCAAACGGCAATTCGACTCACGGACGATGGATTCGAGCTCATAGATGTCGATGAAGATATCGAGAACGTGGATGTCACTGTTCAGCTCAGTTTGAGCGAGAAGACCCCGACACCTCCTGGCGAGGCGGCGGAAGAGCCAGAACTGGTGCAGGCACCGTCTGAAGAACCCGAGGCGCCTGAAGTTCCAGCCATTCAAATCTCGACAAGCTCCGACGACAACGCTCTCATCGATCAAATGACCTCTTCTGTAGACACTATTGACACCTTGAAAGACTCCGATGCTATGATATCCTCGTCCGAGTTCGCCGCTGGCCTTGTGGATGACATTCTCAGGTCGGCCCTCTTTGACGTTGCCGCAGAACTGGAGAAGACCCCGGAGCCGGAGAAGCCCGAAAGAAGCTCAAGCTCAGGATCTGTAGAAAAAGTCGAACTGCCTGAGCTGGAAAGCATCCCTGAATCTCGAGAATCACCTGAAGAACCAACAGAAGAGAAGAAGGATGAGTTTGAGTTTGTTGAAGCCCCGGCTCCTGAAACTCCCGTGGAGAAGAAGGAGGACTTCGAATTGATGACAGCATCGACAGAGGACATCGGCACGACATTAGTCTTCGAGAAGTTGAACGAGGCGGAAGAACGGGAAATCGTGATTCCGAGGGCAAGAAGAGTCAAGCTAACCACTTTCCTTACATTTGATGGAAGAAACACCGAAAGTCTCGTCGAAGAGATCTTCATTCGAATGGAATTTTCTCGAGTGCCCGAAATTGAGCACGCGCAGGTTCTGCTCAGCGAAATCATCTACGATGATGGTAAGGGGAAGGCATGAAATTAACGTTTTTTTCTTCAGAAGTTTCAACCGGTGACAACACATTGACTTCACTCTCGAGCAGCAGTCTTCACTACATTCTGCCCGAGTTCTCTCGGGAGCTTAAACCGCTTTACTCAATAGCCGAAGGCGAGAGGGCCATCTTCAGAGTGGGAGTGAAGGGAGTGCCATTGCCGAGAGTGACTTGGTACCTCAACGGAAACATTCTTCTTGCTGATGGGTTTGCCAGAATTCTTTTGAAACACAATGAGGCTTTAGACGAACTGTTCACAGCGTCTACGAGGATGGCATCGCCATGCTATGTGTTCAACACTTTGATCATCGACTCGTCGGCGAACTAAAGTGTGAAGCATCGAATGGCGCCGGATGTGTAACGACCGTGGCTGAAGTCCGACTTGACCGTACGAATTTGCTTCATCTTTCTTGAGTTACATTTTTCAGCCGCGGTTGAAAACACCACTGTGACGTTCGCCTTCCAAGCTCTCGAAGAACAAGTGGATGTTGAACTTGCTCTGCCTGGCGGTCAGAACGACGAAGGGGAATACGAGTACGTGTCCTCGGACACCGTAATCGCCCTCTACGGCCGAGGAGGCAGAAGAACCAGCTCGTTGAGCGATATCAGCATCACCTCGACATCTAGCACGTCCTCAGCCATTGGAATGGCACCACATTTTGTTGTTTCGTTGCCAGAGCAGCTCTTCTCAAAGGTAATCGACGTGGACGGAAATAAACAAAAGTAAAATTTAGGTTGCTGACAGCTTGCAGCTGCGCTGCACGGTCGTCGGTCAACCACTTCCTGCTGTAACCTGGACTCGCAACGGAGATCTCATTGACATTTCCAAGTAAGATCAAGCTTTAATTTAGAAAAGAACTTGTTTTAGTACCCACACAATCATTTCCGAAGACGGAATCTGTATCCTCCGCATTTCCAATGTTGATTTGGCCGATAATGCGGTTTTCGAGTGCACGGCGGCCAATGTTTTTGGCGTCACGAGCACTGTTTGCTCCGTTAGCGTTGAAGGTTTGTTCGTTTACTAGAAACAATAAGCAACAACAAAGTTGCAGATGACAACTTGCCCATCTCCAACGTGAATGTTTATATTGTGTGCAAGAAAGAGATCGTCGATTCGGCCATGGACATCACCGTTGCCGGTCGACCGCCCGTGAGAATGACTTACGAGTCGGCGTCTTCATCCAGCGACGCCGTCGGACCCGTCGAAATCTCGATTAGTGAAGCGACGACGACGAGTGAAGGTGAGAACCAAGCCCCCGTGTTTAGGGTCCCGTTGGCCGATCGAGAGGCGCCCATCGCCCAGCCCCTCACGTTGAAGTGCGTCGTCTCCGCTGTGCCGCAGGCCGCCATCACCTGGCTTCGAGACGACGTCGTCATCGACGGATCAGACAAGTACGTTTGATGATGCATGTTTTCCTTTGTTTTCGCAATTAATCACAAACAAACATGCAATGGTGCTTACGAACGTGGGGCTCTTAGGAACTATTCGAGAGTCTTCGAAGATGGAATTGCCTTGCTGAGAATCGAGACTGTAGACAAGGGCGTGGTTGTCTATTCTTGCTATACTCGAAATGAACGAGGAGAAGCGAGGACTGACTGCAAGATCACCGGAGTTACACAAGAACTGAAGTCCGAGGACACAACGACGGACCTCTGGTTTCGAGCCGAAGAACAGGCCGTGAATGTGGAAATTCAAGCCCTTTTCGACGTCTATGAGGCTGTCGAATTGACGATTTTGGAGGAAAGAAGAAAGTCTGAGGCGTCGTTGCTGACAGAGAGTGCAGCGGCGAGCATTGCTGAAACGATCACGAGTGAAGACGAATTCCAAGCTCCCGTCGTCAGAGACCCATTGACTGATCGAGAAGTGCCAGCATCTCAACCTTTCACACTCAAGTGTCTTATCGCTTCTCAACCAGAAGCCAACATCACCTGGATGATCGGCAACAGCGTCATCACCAGCGAGGACAAGTAAGCGGCATGCGCCGCATGACTAGCTAAAGCATAGGGAAAGCTCACAAACTTCCTCGCATGATAAAGGAAAAAAAAGCTTATTCAGGCATGGCAACAAAGAAAAATGACCGTAGGATGAGTAGGGGAACGCCAACAGCATGTACTAAGCGCTGATAGGCCAATAGCATGGGACAACAGCACGCTAAAAGCTGAGCAAAATGGACATAAGCGCATTTTAGGAACTACTCATGGATTTATGAGGACGGAGTCTCGATTCTCAAGATCGAGAAGGCCGTTGAAGGATTGAATCGCTACACTTGTATCGCCGAAAATCTCAAAGGTCAAGCAGAAACATCGTGTGTCGTCACTGGGATAGTCGAGAAGGAGAAGACGCCGACGACTTTTACCGATTTGGTCTTCCGACTTTCTGAGCCAACATTGGGAATAGAAGTCGAAGCATTGGAAGAAGCCTTCGACGCCCTTGGAATTGCCGCTTGGTCAACAAGAGCTGATGATGATTCCTCAATCTCGGAGAGTCTAACTTCATCTATTTCGGAGACAACAACAACAAGTGAAGGAGAGTCTCAAGCTCCCGTCTTCCGAGTTTCTCTGACCGATCGACGAGGAGTTGTCGGTCAACCGCTCACACTCAAGGTCAACGTCGCCTCACTACCAGAAGCATCGATTACCTGGCTTCGGGATGACATCATTATCACCGAAGAGAATTCGTAAGCAGTAGCGCGTAGATTCCGCATGGACTAAGCGAAGTAGCATCGCACTAGAAACGCTCGCCTACTAGAAAGCATGAAATAATTCAAGGGAATCAAAATAATTCCATTTTTAGCAACTACCACATCATCCTCGAAGATGGAGTGGCAATCTTGCGGATTGACAGCTTGCCGGAGGGAGTAGCCAGATATACTTGCTTGGCTGAGAATGCAAAGGGAGAAGCAGAGACGACTTGCACGGTTCAAGGAGTACTCGATCGAGAAAAGACTCCGACAACATTTATCGAACTTCTCTTCCAACACCAAGAAGCCGCATCAGGAGCGGAACTCGAAGCGGTCGTTGACTCTTACGACTACACCGATTTGGCTGCTCGAGAACAACGAAGAAGAATCGAATCGGAGTCATCGATTTCGGAGAGCCTGGCAACAACAGCTTCTGATATCTCAAGCGAGGGAGAGTCTCAGGCGCCCGTCTTCCGAGTGCTTTTGGCTGATCGCGAAGCGCCCATCAACTTCCCGATTACTCTTAAGTGCAACGTCGCTTCCCTTCCCGAAGCGTCCATCAAGTGGATGCGCGAGGATACCGTCATCACGGCCGAGGACAAGTGAGGATTTGTCTAGCATGTTTGTTGTCTGCCACGCAAAAGCTTCAAACAAATTTACAGCACAGCTTCCAAATAACAGCAGCTCTAAACAGCATCGGCTTTGAATACAACAAGTGTAAAATGATAAAGAGGGGCTTTCAGAAATTATACTCAAATCTTCGAGGATGGAGTTGCGTTGTTGAAGATCAAGCACACGCCCGAGGGAGGGTCGCGGTTCACGTGTACCGCAGTGAATCCGAAGGGCGAGGCGCAGACCTCGTGCAAGGTCCTCGGATACGTGGACTTTGACAAGACTCCGACGATGGCGTCGATGACCTCGCAGTTCCTCTTTGAACAACCGGAGGCCTCGTCAGAGGTCGAAGTTCAAGCTGTTGAAGAGACTTATGATGTCATTGACTTGGCCACGCAAGGAGAAGCTGACAGTTCCATTTCGGAAAGCGAACCAACTTCAACGTCGAGTGGAGGAGAGTCAGACGCTCTAGTTTTTCGAGTGCCTCTGACGAACCGTGAGGTGGCAGCAAACCAGCCGCTCAACTTGAAATGCAATTTGGCCGCATTGCCAGAAGCTCATATTACTTGGCTATGTGGAAGCGAGGTCATCAGCGAGGACAACAAGTAAGAACTGGCGCATGTAACAGGGCTGGCCAAATGTCAACGCTATTACGCATGATTAAAAGCAAACGACTGTTAACATGAAAAAGCAAAAGCGCGCTAAACCTACGCTTGACAAGTAGAATTTTAGCTCAGCTTTGAGAAAAGAAATCAGAACAATTAACAAGGAATACTTTTTCAGCAATTACTCGTTTATTTATGAAGATGGAATTGTTATTCTTCAAATCGTCTCGGTACCCGAAGGAGCTGTCCAGTACACCTGTATTGCCGAGAACTCCAAGGGTCAGGCGACCACCTCGTGCACTGTCTTCGGAGTCCTCGAGCATGAGAAGACACCGACCACGTCAATGGACGTACTTGTCGAGTTTCCTGGAGCTTCAGCACAAGTCGAAGCTCAAGCAGTGGTTGACTCCTTTGAGAGTGCTGATCTCGGTGCTCGAGTGCAACGACAATCGACTGAGGCCGCCGAGACTTCATCGTTGAAGCCGGAATACGATTCGGAGACCTCGGAAAGCGTCACCACCTCCGAGACAACGACGAGTGAAGGCGAATCGCAAGCGCCTGTCTTCCGAGTGCCTCTCAACGATCGCGAGGCGATTGTGAATCAGACATTGACGCTGAAGTGTAACGTCGCGTCGCTGCCTGAGGCGAGGATTACCTGGAAGCTCGGAGATCAAATCATTACCAGCGATGACAAGTAAGCAGCATGGAAAAGGCACGCCGGTATGCGCAGTAAAATTAACGCTGATAATGCTTGAGGAAAGGCGGGTAGCACAGTGGTTAAACCGGGGTCGGCCCGACTTGAAAAAGCAGAAGGGGTCCTCAGTCAAGGGGTCCCCAAAAAGAAGAAGGGGGTCTTTTCCTTAAAAGACTTTTCTGAGATGCAGAAAGGAGGTCTGACACTGTTTAGGATTGAAAGAAATGCGTTTTTCGCTTCGGGTTCAAGTGTAGATCAAATGCATAGGTCAAATTTCCTTCTTGAGGAAGTTTGTCTCAAAAGTGCTCGGCAGTGCATATTTTTTTAAACTCTTGTCAAAACCTAAACACATAGGGAGAAAGAGCAAAGAACGGAGAATAAAACGTATTACTTCAGATTTCTCAAAGTTTAATGTTGACCCCTTCTGCAGCGTTTTTGAAAGAAGGGATTTTTGATCAAAAAAGGGCGACCTGAATAGTAAAAAGGGCGACCCCTGCAGAAGGGGTCAGAATTGTGTTTTGAGAAGTCTAGTTTCGCCTATATGGTTCAGAATTTGATGAATTTTAGCGTGGTGCCGTTCAGATTTCTTGTTTGACACAAAATGGCATAGTTACAACGACTTCTTCACAGAAGCAGAATTTTTGGGTGGTCCAAAAATCTTGCTTTTTCAAAAAAGTGGGTGTAACTAACGCATTTTATCTCAAGCGAGAAATCTGAACGGCACCACGTTAAAATTCATCAAATTCTGAACCAGATAGGCGAAACTAGAATTCTCAAAACACAATTCTGACCCCTTCT
>JAQIXL010000933.1:0-22867 GCA_034700245.1 Poikilolaimus oxycercus
CGAGAGTGCAACGTCCACTTGCAGAGCGAAACGTTTTTGCGAGTGTTCAGACGGCGATAAATGCGGGATGCCTGAAAAAGGAGCAAATCATTGAGGGTGATCGCCACCCGTTCCAAGTTTGTAGTTGTGTGGTGATCAAAACACGTTTCCTTGAAGAAGAATGAGAGTGCGGTGGAAGACGTGCTAAGATGCTTGGAAGGGAAGTCATGGCAAGAGCTTGTTGCAGCTAGTAACGAACTCTTGAAGAACGATACACAAACATTTTATGGACCCTGCATCGACGGAAAGGTATTTGTTCAACTGGAAGAAGTTCTCAGATTCTTTCAACCAATGGCATTGAACTAATGAGCAAGCGAAGACCAATTCCCGCCGTTCTTGGCTCCACGCTGAGGGAAATGCTTTTCACAGGGTGAGCGCCTTCTCCAGCAAACATAGGAGTATCAGGTTTTTGGTGAACGTTTCGAACAGCAATGCGAAAAAGATGGAAGAAATTTGTCGGCTTTACGCTGATCTTGCGTTTCGTGATTCACACGCCGTGGCGTTGGCTTGTATCCATGAATACAGGGGTGATCGTCTTACTTCTTTGACGAAATACGGTTGCTAGAGCCCTCACATGCAATTGATCTCGGTGACGATATCAGCATGCACGCAACAATCGTCGAAGGCGCGACTTCACTTCATAACGCTTTTCTGTGAGTCTCGAATAACGAAAACTCTTCCGTTAAGGAATACTGGAAACAAGAAACCGCCGGTCTTTCTTTATAGCTACGAGTTCTCAAGGATCCCTTTTGCAATGGGACCGATTCATACAGAAGATTATGTGAGTTGTTAGCCTCACAACTTCACAAAACGTGTCTAGAACTATTTATTCGGAGATAACGAGTACATGTCAGCAACTGATATGAAGATCGCCGACCGACTGTCCGAAATGTTCTCGAATTTTGTCAAAAACGGTGTTCCCTCGGCAAACGAAGAAGTTTGGGAGCCCTACGATCCGGTGACGCTGTCGCACTTCAAGGTACGCCCTCGGTCGAGCCAATAAAGTTTAGATCGATTTCGACAAACAACTAAACATGCCTGGCAATGCGAAAGGATTTCATCAGGTCGGAGTTCGCTTCTGGAATGAATTGGCTGTGAAGTTCGTCAAGTTCAAAAGGCGCATCTTTTAGACTCGGGGAAGGCCGTCCATTGCCTAATCTCACTCTCAGCACCTTCGATTCATTCTCATTAATCACCGTGCCATCGGCATGATTCTCTATTAATGAAGAAGAATTAATTTTCAGATTTTGAAAATGTCCGCGGAAGAAATTCTTTATTCGCCGGTGAGGATGCGCACTTATGGAGAACTTATGAAGGTTCTTCAAGAGGATGCAACAGGTGGCGTGACTGCTCATGCTCTTTACTGAAGTTTTAGCTTCAATTCAAAAGCGGTTTCACCTCTTCTCCCATCTCAACTCTACTTCTCTGTTCAACGACTTGTTTCTCGTTTCACTCGTGGTCGTGGGAGCCATCATCATTCTGATTGTAGCTCGGCAGACACAGCGGAATGACTACCAACGACTGTGATCTTTCGTGTGAAATTCCAAAAAGTTAAGAAAAAAGAATGTGTTGTCATGTGTTGAGATGAGAGCAAAATTTTACTACGTCGAGACACTTTGTCCATTTGTGATAAAGAAATAAAATTGTAAAATGTGGAGAGAGCTCATGATTTGAGGATTGAAGCCGTTGGTCTTGAACAGACGCGGCTGCACTAGAAATGTTCATTGATGAGATCGGGGGTCTTCGCACTTGGAGGCCTGCTTCAGAGAACTTTCTCCAATCTGAAAGAACTTTGAAACCGAACAGAAGCGACTTACTTGAGTTTCTTATAATGTTCCTTTTCACTGCTTGAGTCGGGTTGGTCTGTGTCGAAGGACATCAGCATAAGCTCTGAAAGAGCAAATGAGAAAAAGAGGAAAGCCTCACGTTTATCGGTGTAAATCGGTGCCAATAGAAGATACTGAAGAATGGGTGCATTACGAGGGAAGACACATCGACGCCTCTTCCACTCGATGATATTTCGCACTTGCTCAGCCACTCTTGAAAAGATCTGCAGATTCGAATATCGAATATCAACGAAAGTTCGATGAAAACTCACAACAAGATTGAGATGGCCGTTTGGCAGCATTCGTGGCCCGCTGTGGTAGACGACAAAGAGGTCTTTAAGCAAGAGAACAAAGAACGGGATTACGATCTGAACCTTTCTCTTCTTAAAGTCAACAACGAAACCTGTTGGTTCTCGTTTCGAGCGCCTTCCGCCCGCCAAATGGCAGCCTTGAGTGTGGCGCGATAGCTGAGGAAGTTGCCCGACGGATCGAGTTGATGTTGAAGGATGTCTAGCTTCGCCTTGTCGACTCGATTCCACTAAAAAACTATGTCCTTGTTATACAAATGCACAAACCGTTCGTTTCAATCTTGAAATCGGAGGCAATGAAAGACCAGCAACGATCGCCATCAAGGAGTTGAAATTTCCTACATCGACACATTCCTGAAAGAGTTTCTCTCCCTTTTCCTCTGAGTATGTGCACCTTGGCCACATCAATGAAGTATTCGATGACCTGCACACGGTGCTTTTTGTGTGTATGCCGCAACACTGAAAATGGAGATCAGCATACTTGACAAGCACACCTTCACTGGCGACAAAACTCGAAACTCGATTGAACCACTCGATGTAGTGAGTGATGTTGCTGACGGAATTCGATGCCCGAGATTTTCCTATCGAGGCGATGTCATCATGAGCCAGAGCATCGAGGATCTCATCAGCTCCCACCATGTTGAAGCGCTCCATCTCGACGTGAGTCAGTTGTTGTGCCACCACCGAGGGTCGATCACAAACGGTTAGCAGACCGGCCTAAGATATGCATTGAGCGCTTTGTTTTGGCCTACCAGTGCCTCCGATGGCGGCTGTGGCGCCTCCTTCGGATCATGTTTCAAATTCTTCAAAGCCTTTTCGTAGCGGTCCAGTTTGTTGAGCTAAACATAGGTTCCAGTCAGCAGACTGACAATGAGCAAACCGTATTCCGGAGATTGTTGGTGAGCTCCTGCGTTTGGCGTTGCGAGCTCCGGTCGACCATGCAGAGACCCAGCAATTCTTCCAGGCTGAAGAAAGGAAGGAATTTCTTCAGGAAAAGGTCGTATTCGTACCGTCGGCGCATCTCGTCATCTCGGAAGTCGTAGGGCAACGCGTCTACCCATTCAGCGCTCAACAACAAGACATGCGCAAACATTCGAGAGCGGCCAGCTTTGGAGAAGTTGACCGAACTCGCGTTCTGCTCGAACATGCAAGCCTGGAGGATCTTCTGCATGAGTTCCAATGGCGAAATGAACGTTCGGAGATTTAGGAGTAAGGCGAAGATGTAGTTCCTGAAACGTCTCAATACGTCTTTGCCATTTGTTCTACCTGTCGGGACAATGATCGTTCGTTGGAATAAGCCGTCGAACGAGGGCCTCAATCGAACCACTCAACACAGCTCCATCCGAATCGAACACGATGTCCTAGAACATTTGCCGGAATCTCTTCTAAGAATCCGCCGAAACTCACATTTTCGGCGAAACAAGAGCCTAGTCGGGGCTGGCCGAGAGCGGAGATGGGCGATTTGCCCAACGTGAGCGACGTTGTCATGGCCGAAGAGTTGTTGTTGTTGCTCTCCAGTCGAGCCGTCAGTGGCGTCGCCATCACGGCTGCCTGCAACAAGGCGTTTTTCTCAGTGAAAATGGACAATTCAAGCGATATCGAGGAAATGGCCATAAAGTCGCAATTGCCCAATAAGCTCGCGAGACTATTTGACGCGTCCCAAACAAAGCAATGGAATTCGGCTGTTGCCATCCATGCCTCCCAGTGGCCCCATCGTCCTTCGAGAGGCAGAAGAATCTCGGCATGAAGATCAATAGTGAAAGCGCGGGAGTGGACCCATATCCGGCTCGCGCGAGCCCTCCGTCGAAGCCAACAAGCCCTCAGGCCTTCCGCTAAAGGGGAACGCGCGCGCGTTGTCCGAGTGACCAGCACTCTTCCTCGACTGGGGGCCGTGCGAAGCAAAGTTTTGTGTTCAAGACAGGCGCCTATCTGTTCTTCATGCTCACAAATGTGCGACTAAGCCGTGAATCAACGAGAGAAGGGAGACTGATTGCGAGCTGGTCGTGTGAATAATAGACTCGCAAGAGATCGCCTCTTGATGAAGAAGAAGAAACAAAGGACTGCGGGCTGGTTGAATAATGCAAGGCGACTAATTTCTCCCACGAGGAACGAACGCCTGTTTTGAACAAGAAGAGAAGGCACCCAACAGGATCCACAAAAAGACACGAGGCGAGCGTATTTTCGGCGTTGAAGAAGCGACAAGAGGGCGTGTGAGCGGGCGCTTGAGAGGCGATCCATCTTCGACGGCGCCGCCGTTGGGCAGCGAGTGGCTTTTCTCCCTCCTTTCCCGGGGATAATTCCAGTAGTCACACGAGCGCGGAAAGTAAAGACGGGGTTCGCCCTTCTTTGGCGGCCGTACCAGGAATTCCTGCAGCCAGCGCGTTCCCCCCGGTTGAATTCAAGTGAATGAGCAACAGCTACCAGGGGGAAGCCCGTGCACGCTTCCGGTCGTGAGAGGCACCGTCTAGGCTCCTTTCGCTCCCTCAAGGGAGGTCAAAACATTCCGCGTGCCGGAGCAGAGAGAATACGCGGCATTCCGACGAAATGGGGAATGGAGAAATTCCCTTCGGCAGTGGTTTTTGAGCCTTTTGAATGAAAGTTGAATTGGTGAGGAAAAAGAAATGCTCGAAGAGAGGAGTGGGAGGAGAGGAGTGCGAGTGGCGTCCCGGACAAACTCTGAAATTGGAAAACCCTTCAAGAATGTCAGCAACGAGCGGCCTTTCCGTGCTAGTCACGCCTCAAAGAGTTTTGCACGTCTCGAGCGAAATAAAACTTGCCGAAATGAGAAACACTTTTGTTTAGTGGCACAGATGGGTCCATGGCAATTTCTTTTTTATTTTCAAGCTTCAAACAGCAATAAAATAGAATTTTCGAAAACCAGTGCGCGAAAAGGGTCGAAAAGAGATTATGGCCACCTCCGTCTTGAGGAGTGGCAGTGTGGATGACCTTCAACAGAAGACGAAGAAGAGGTCGACGAGGACATAAAAAGACGCAAACAGGAGGTGAAAGGCAAATTCCGGCTTCCCCCCCCCCCCCAAGTTTCAGAAAAAAAAACATCGGGTCCAATTTCCGTATGCAAAGCAGAATGCAAGGAAACACGCGCTAATTACACACACACGCAGGCTCACAACAGCCCCTTCACATGGCGCCATCGGGCATTGTTGATGGATGCCCTTGTCGGCAGTTGGAGGATAAATGAATGTTCGCGAGGGAAATTTCACCCCCGCCCAGCATGTGTTTCACGATATTGGAGGGACATAGGACGTTGACGAGGTGGTGGACGACGACGACAGAGGAGGAGGAAGGAGAGAAGAAGGCCCTCTGAGTCAACGCGACGGGCATGACGGCGTGACCACCCCCGCCGTCTCGTCGTTGCCTGACTCAAGGCAGCCTCACGAAGAAGTGACAATGGGATCAGATTGTTTAGAAAACGGAGAACCTTGACTGTTGATGTTCCAAGGAAGTGAAAAGACTAAAGAGTGGAATTGTACGACTGCTGGATCGCAGCGTAATGCAATGACTTTTGTGACACGCGTCGAGTTTGCTTAGGCGTCGGTCCTGGACCCTTTTCCGTTTGCTTTCCGCTCACGACGCAGAACCTTCCCCATATTTGCGGTTTCGACATGCCATCCGATTACCTTGCAGAGACGAAGAGGGAAAGGCAGAAACGATTTGAAATGAAAACAAGGGCAGAGGCGTGGAGAAGACGAACAAAACAAGAATGAAGAGGAGAAGAGTGTCTTGCGCGCCACAAAAAGGTCGAAACACGTTGGCCGCCCACTCGACAACTTAGCATTTTGGTTCTTTGGGCTCGTCTCCGAATTGGAAGATGAGGAAATAGAGAAACGACCATGCGAGAAAGAAGGAGGGCCATTTCAGTGAAAGCTTGATCATTCAAGCGTGCCTTGGTGTTCCCTTTAAAGACCCCCGATGCCCTTTTCTTTTCTTCATTTTCGTTTTTTTGCCCTGTCTATTTGAGACAATTTCCTAGAAGAAGCAACGTGAAGGGGAAAGAAGGAACTTCAATCTGAAAGCGGAACGAGAAAGACGAGGAAAGACGACGTGATCGAGGAAAGACAACGCGTCTAGGGAGTATTTCGTGCTGAGACCCACTTCCATGCTTCTTTTTCTTCTTTTTCTGCTCTTCGTCCATCGGCACAAGAGGGAATTTTCTACGAAGAGAAGAGGAGAAATGCAAGGAAAAATGCCTGTCTCGATGATGTTATCGCATAGAGGGGAGCGAGACGGAAATCTCGCTGATGCAAGCAAAATGATGGCAATTGAATGCTCGCCGAACAATGAGGAAATGGAAGGAAAGAAAAAGGCAAATTTGCAGTGAGTTGCAGAAAACGAGTGAGAGGGGCGCGACCTCTGCGGGTCCACCGACTAAAGCGACCCTCCTTCTTCGAGCTTCCGCAAACATAGAGAGCCACGCTCACGCCGCACTCCTCTCCAGAGCAACAGGGAGTGGAGGACCATTTAGCCCACTTTGACGCCATCAAACATCGCTCCTGATGAACACGCACGAGCGGAGAAATGGTAAGAAAAAACTTTTCGGTCTTGTCGAAACAGCGAATGCAATTAGACAATTGAAGCGAGAAAGAAGAGGACGCTCTTAGAAGTAGCCCTCCAAATGTTGAAGAGTGTCGAAGAGGGCGTTTCAATAAGAAGAAGAGGAGGAGAAGGAGGAGGAGAAGGCGTGAAGACGACCATATGTCGTCGCCTAGGCGCCACACCGCAAAATGGACATGTGTGCTCACGCTTGACCAGTGGAACCCCGCCACCGCAGCCAACGCGATTAATCCGCTGTCCCATGGACGGCGAGCCTGTAATATTGGGCGGCGACGCGACCTTCTTCTCTCCCTTTCCTCTATCCGTCGCCCTGCGCAAGTCTAGTCCACACTGCTCCCCTTGAGTGCATTACAATGAAGGGGGAGATTTGCGGGTCGGCGGTAGAAAATGCGCATCTGATTGTCCCTTGAAGGGATTTTCCGCAAGGATGCGGTCTGGCAAAGGAAAAAAAGGGCTGATGAGAGGTTGCATTTACGAGGTGAGGGACAGGTGGCTGTGCGCCAGAACCAGGAACAAGGGCCTCCCTCTTGGGCAACAAGGAGAGGAGGAGAGGCCCTGCGAACAATGGAACGGCGGAGGCATCCAACACAAGGAGAGAACAACTGAGGGTGTCTAGTTGGCCTAGTTTTGTGTGAGAGAGGAGCGCCTTTACAGGAATAGCAACGTGTTTCTATCAAGAATAACAAAAGCGTGTGATGAAACGGGAAAAGACATGGGACTAACAGACGAACAGAAGCGAACGCGACAAAGTATAAAGCGAGCCGAGAGGGGGAGGAGGGAGGCGTGCAGATCTGCAAGGAGCGATCAGCATCTGGATCTCGTTTTCAGCGTCGGCGGCTCGTTCTCCCGACGCCGTCCTTCTCGTTTGATGACCCGCGTATTGCCACTAATAGGCTAACAAAGGGAAAGTTGCGTTGTTGCCTTTCTTCCATTGGGCTAGGAAGTTCCTTGTACAAAGTGCGCAAGACCGGCTTCAACATGATGAAGAAAAGAAAAGAGCAGAACAACATGTTTGTCCAAGTGGACACAACAACGTAACGACCTCGGTCGTAGTACGCGCCCGGCCCGTCGTCACTCCTCGACCAGCCGCGCTTGTCCAATAATCATGAATGGCATATGCGCGAAAGGGGACGGCGGCAACGGCGACGGCGAAGGACGGCGTTGTGTGCAAAGAGGCAAGTGTTGAATTCCACACCCGGTGGAAGCCCGGAATAAACATTCTCCGCGATGAGAAAAGACCTTGAGAAGTGCCGCCCGCCATATCGCCAAGACTGTTGGCAGAGGGAAGATGTGCTGACTTCTTCGTACTACTTGTGGGAAAGACGGAAAAAAAGAGGCAAGTTGAAGACTCACGCTACCGCTTGGTGCTCAGCAAGAGCTAGCGTCGGAGACCCCATCATGTGCCCCACTTTTTTTACGATCAGCAAGCAAAGATAAGCCCGTGTGTTCAGGGGAGGACTGCAAGGCCGTGGAAGGAAATCGGCGGAGCAATGGTTTTGACTTCGTAGAGAACACTGAGAAAGAGGTTTCAAATGAAAAGACGGATTATTCACATCTTTCCCTTAGGCCAAAAAGTGAAGAGATCGCTCCGTGCAGAATGGGGAAGTCCTCGACGGCGGCGGCGGCGTTGGGCAAGAAGAAGGAAGGAAGGGGGAAGGAAGGGGAGAAGAAGAAGTGACCAGTCCTCGGATCTGACAGTCATCTCTCGCGCACCCACCGCGCGGATGAGGGAAATCCGGCCCTCGACATCTCTTCAGAAAGTGGCGGCGTCGAGAGGAGCGACGGTGGCGGCGGCGGCCCGCTCCCTGTTTACCCCATACATGCTCTCGCTCCTCTCTCTCCTTGCGGGTTTGCACACTCGCCGATGGTGTGGCTCGCAACCCTCAGAGAACGCCGCCGCCACACCGCTACCTCGCAAAGGCGCAATAGAAAAAGCGAAATAATCTGGTGAGAGATGGTTACCTCCGTCGCGGTAGGGGGTGAGAGGGAGAAGGAGGAGAGAGGCGCAAACAGACGTCGCCGGCTGGCCACCCGACGACGACAACGACGAGATCGCAGGTTGCAATTAAGAAGGGCGAAAATGGGGAAGCGAGAAGGGGGGAGGGGGAAGACTGACCACCCGCTGGTCGCGCGCCAACCCAGCCCAACCGCGACACCTCTCGATGTCCAGTGGGCGGGTTTTTTTTTGCGGAGACGACGGAAGGGTGATCTCGAACTCAAGACAGGAAGCCAGAAGTTCGAGAACGAACGGAAATGTATCCCCTTAAAAAAATGATTCTCTTGAGAAATTCGAGACGAAGAGTAAAAGTTGAAGAATAAAGAGGGCGCAAAAGGCATCTCGAGTCACTGAGAGAGCGGCCGTTTTCTGTGCATGTTTACGTTGCGAATTTGGCCTGCGGCCCAACCCTCGCTCGCCCAAGGCTCAGCGAGGGAGGAGGGAGTCCTGAAGACGATAAGGATCATCCGCTTTCATCCCGTTTCTCTACAAGAACAAGTTGCTAAAACACTTCGGCCTATTTGTTTTACGCTGTCTTGTGCGACTAAACTGAGAGAGACAGAAGCCGCAGAAGAAACGTTTTGCACGCACGCCGGCAAGCGAGCGCAGAAAGTTCAAAAATCTATTGCACTAGAAGAAAGAGGTTACAGAAGTTTTGCAACTCGAGGTTGCAAGATGCCCAAGTTTTGTTGACGAAGACTAATTTGTGGAACATACCTTGCGTGTATGTGTGAGTGTTGCAATCTGAGACAGCGGCAACGACAGATCCGTTTGTTGTAGGCTCTGCAAGAGGAAAATGTCGTTTTGGTAAATGCTCGCTATCATAATAAGCTAGGTGACCTACCAGTCGATATCGACAAAGACACTGCGGATTGCGACATGACATCGAACGCATGTTTTCGTCAGTCAATTTGGTTCTTTTGATGGGACTGCTGAACTGTTCAGGGGACCAGAAAGTGCACTGCAGTAGGGCCAAAACGAGGACAAGGCGGATAAATGTGTTCACCGCCGCCGTGAACCACGATCAAGCGACTGGCACGCGTCGGGTCGCAATATTCGAAAACTGGTGGTCGGGGTCGAGGCAGAGACAACTGGAAAGAGGGGGGCAATGCTCGACGAGCGGAATGCTCAATTCAACCGATTTCCCTTCCTTTTCCCTGCACCTCGACCCTCTCTCTCTCTCGAGAACATTTCGCGCCTCCTCTTGAAGCAGAGCGAACTGCTTCGCGTCATCCGTGCGAGGACCCTCCGGAATGTCGGCGCGTGAAATTAAAGTGCCTGCGAACAGAACGATTTTTTTCCGCTTTGCACTAATTTCCAGGACTGCATCGCCGAACACTCACGCGGGACTTTGAATGATGAGGCAGTTCGGGCAACTCAATGAAAGCAATTGCCGAAAAGCTTTACCGAGATACAATGCGTCGAGTAAGTGCAGGCGGTACGTAACGGTGGCGGTTGCGTGCTCTGCGAACGTCCACGATATCGAGCCGGCCGGCGAATCGGAGACCACTGAAATTGTTTTTTTTGGCAAATATTTTGCAACATAGCCATTTCTTCAACCAAAAGTCGCTCGCGTCGTCATTCTCTGTTCGCACTCTTCTTTGACTTTATCTAGGATAAAAATCCTGGCGCAAATTACATGGCAACCAGCGATCTATCTCGCAGGGCAACTAGCACAAGCGCAATTAGTTTCACTAGCAACTCCTTTTTCTTTTGCAGAAAGCAGCGGGACTCTCAAAGAGATGCCGGACTCGCACTCCAGGGCGGCCGCCAACGCCGCCCGCCACACCGCCCACACGCATGTCATTGACGGGTGGTTTTCTGGAATCTTTTCTATTGTGCTATTTACTTCGAATGAGAGTCACATCACGTTCAGACTCTTTAAAGAGCTGAACGTGTGAATTTTATTAGAATAAATGCACGTTCACTACGTGGTTTTGACCCAATTTATGTAGACGCGTTTTCGTTTGCAAGAAGTTAGCTTTAATTTCATCTTATTGCGCGCCGTTCCTCCGTGTTTGGCCTGCGGGCAACATCCAGCGTGCCGATCTTCGATACCGAGTCACTTTTCCGAGAAGAAGACGGCATTTGATAATTGACCAAATCTGCGTCTTTCACGTTCATCGCGCGTGGTTTCCGCCTACTCGTCTGCAACATTTCGTCTCAAAGTTCTATCGTCAGAAGTTCGGAAGAAGTGCTTCTTCTCGTTGATTTCCACTAATTGTAAGTTTCGCTTCTTTACTGAAAGATTTGGCAATTACGCTAGAATATTTTGATTATTCTGTTGGTTACCGTTCCGCACGCTCTTGCTACTTTTTCACTGCAATGAATGAATGAATCGAAATTGAAGAAATCTTTGCAAACATTGAGACGCCACAAGTTTTCCACGGCCACAAAATATGCGCCGCCAGAGAACGAAAACTGCTTGACAACCGTAATTTTCCAATTTCAACATTTTCTCGTGATGCGATACCAGCTGCTTCACTTGGTGAATATTCTGATTTCACTCTTGTCCTTGCCTATATTAGCCTACGCTCCCACAGACTGACCCAATGACCGAGGAAATTGAATTTTTGAAGTTTGACAAAAATGTGGCTGATCGAGAAAGTTAATTTTTCTTGAATCCAGCTGCACTCCGTCAGTCTCTGGTACAGAGATTATCAAAATTTCATACCAGGCCACCACTCTTTAGCTTCAGCTTTATGCTTTTTGAACGTAGAAAAGAACCTCTTTCCAGCTCTTTCATATATCGTACCAGATTGGCTTCGTTTTCAAGCGGTCGAAAAGAGCGCCACCACGCCTTCTCGCAATAACGAGAAGTTCGCTATCATGTGCGATTTGCTTGATTGAGGAAGCGCTCCAAGAAGTCCGCATCGTTCCTTACTTCTCAATTCATCGTTGAATAACTTCGCAGAAACTCTAGTCCGTGATTAGAGTGCCTTCGCCATTGTATGTAAATGCCAAGGGGCACTCAGTCTTTCTCCCACTTCCATGCTATTTCTCTTGAGTCTCTCTTGCAATTGCCGACGAGTCTAGCATTGCCAGCGGAAGAGTCAAAGAACTGAATGCGAGGCATCAAAAGGCGGAAACGCTCTTTGCTCATGATGCTCGGGCATGCATTCCAAGAAAGATCTTTCCATGAGACTTGATCGCATGAATGGCGAGACGATGACTTCTTTCCCTTCTCGCGCGATTTCCGACAACACTTCTTGGCGAGAGAGGCGGGAGACCGCGAGAGCAACGGACATACCACAACGTTAACATCCGGTGCTGCGTAATCATGTCGCGGACTACTTTTCTCGACTCTTTCGCCGCAAATGCTTCAGTCGTTGAGCCCGTGCAAACCCTTTTTGCTACGTAGCAGTTGACCGACTGAGACGCATGAAATACCCTTGCAAAACTTCATTTTCTACGTATTCGAAAAATTCATCAGCCACGTATGCTCAAGTTCGTCTCGAGACAGAGAAAGGCCACACACGTGTCGCTCTTGACGAGACGTTAATACCGGGCTTTGCCCCGCTCTCGCCTTGCTGGATGCGGAAGAAGAAGAAGATGAGCCCTACATCATCTTATCTTTTCTTTGTAATTCCATCCTTTGCCTCCTCCTTCACCACCAATTTTCTTTACGCTCTACACTTTTCCCCTCTTATCCCACGCACGAAGTCGTCACCCCGTCAACTCGTGCCGGTCCGCTGGGTCTACGCGCACGATGTTTGCAGAAATGGTCGTGAAATTATGGCTTGTCTTGGTTTAGTGTGCACCTTTTGAGAGGCGTTTTGCCTTCAGGGTGGGGTTGGCACGAAACACAGAGTGCTATACTTGGGAGAGGCGCGAGATCGTGGTGCAGAAGTCCCCCACTTTTCTTCTGTTGTCGCCTTGAAAGGAAAGAAGCCCCGAGAGCTTTCACTCTCTCATTTGCCTGATGCGAGGGCCTTTATAAAGATTCTCGTGACGTTTGGTCGCAATATCCTTCTCGACGAATAAGTCGTAATTGCACGCGGATTTCCTTCTGTATTGTGCGCGCGCCGCAATTTCCACGTATTCATGTTTTATTAAAAGGCAAGGTAAGCCATGGCGAGTGGAGGGACCTGAGTGAGAAAGAAAAGAAAACGGTTACTGAAGGGGATTAGCCATGTGGTCTTGGCATGCGGTCCTCGTCGTCCTCGACCATTTCATCCTCTCACCTCCTTGCGTAAGCCGAAGAGCAGCAGTTCCGGTTAGCGGACCCAGCCCACGCGTTTACTCTCACAAAAAGGTGGGCGCGCAAAGTTTTCAGCCGTTCACCAAAAGCGCTAGCCACAACCTTTTGGTTTCTCACGCGTGCCTAATGAGTTGTCGAGGTGCTTCTTACGCGGCAAAGGTTATGTACTTCCGCCTCGGTTGGCATTTAACTCGTGATCAGCTAAGAATGAAACTTGAGGGCCTACTCTTCTAGTAACTATGCGTTATCCAGATTTCTGTCCTATTAGAAACAGCCGTCATCAGGCAGCACCTGGAGCATTTAATGGGCCCGGCACATTCGGCTAGAATCTGTTAAGGCGGGTCTCTCCCTCGTATGCGCATGCTTGATCATAAACGCTTGGAGCTCGTCCGCCGCTTTGGTTAAGGCTCTTTTATTAGAGCGCATGGCCGATCACATTCACCTTTTGTAAAGTCACCGCTTTTGGCATTCTCGTAAAGTTTCTTCCACCCAGATGTAGTAAGAATTTCGGCAGCTGCTTGTTCACGCTACAATAAGCCAAAACGGGACGCTTTCGAATTAGCAGCAAAACCAGAAAGCTTCTTGATCGTTCTTTCCCGTGTAGGAAGTCTCGATCACTAGAGGGGAAGGGGGAAGCGAGGCAGGCGCTGTGTGTGTGTATTGTCAGTGCTTTCAGCCTGCCACCATGGCAGGCCACTCACTCGCTTCCTCCTTCTCCCTTCTGCCGCCGTCCCGATATGGCATCCAGAAGCGAATCGATAACTGTCCTCTTATTCGTCGATTTGATGCTTACTCTCATTTCGTCTCTGATCAACTAGGGAGGCTTCCAGATTCGCGTGTCTTGAAGTCTAGAGGAGTCGTGTTCAAGCGCACACATATTTAGGCAATCGCGTTCCAGCGAAAAATCTTGCAAGTGTGACTATTTCGAAGCTCTCGAAGCACGCCTCAACAGACTCGTCCTCACTCTCCTGAGACTTGTCCCGAGGCGTGATTAGCTCGATGACTTGCGAGGGAGCAAATCGCCTGCCGCCCACATGCGACAAAATCTCGCACGCAAACCGCTGTTTCAATGGGCTTTCCAGTCCGGCCTTCTCCTCTCTCTCTTCGCTCCTCAGAAAGGTAATTGGCACGTGGTGCCAGACTGTGTTGTGTGGGCAGAAAAACCACGGCTTCTGCAACTTTGAAAAGTTCTCTCTGCTCAAATTTGAATTTCTTCGAGAGCATCTCGCTATTGAATGAGTTGGGAGAAAAGAAGGCAAGAGTGTATTGAAAGGGAATCTTAGGATTCCACGCCGGTCTCCTCGTCGGCCCCCCTCCCTCGCGTTTCTCCTTTCCGCATGATTGTCGGGGCAGCGTTTCGTCGCGGGGAGAGGAGGAGAAGGAGGAGGCGGCCGGTCGTTTACGCTGCGGCGCGCCCCGTCAAGGCTTTATGGTGCGAACGGCGGACGTCTTCGCCCCGGCGAGCTGCCATCCCTCTTCTTCTCGACCGCCCTCTCTCGTCTCCTCTTCCGTCTTCGCTTCGGTCAACCTCTCTTTCCTCTCTCCTCCCTTTCCTCGACCTAACATCATCGCCTTCCTCTGACGTCTTTCGAATCGTCAAACCTTTTCGTGCCCTTAGCCCATAGCGGTGTCGAAGCCTTGGTAGACGATTGTTGTGTTGATACTGGTCTTAGTCATCTCTGCCGTTTTGCTTCCGAGCGCGTTCTCTTCGGGCAATATTGAACATGAACTCCGTCTTTCGACCTTGGAGTCAATCTTATACGCGAGATGAACCAAAAATAGGCGCATCACCCGAGATTTCATTTGACAGAGAACATAGCTGGAAAGTTGCGTGCCGCATTCGACTAATGAAGTTGGCTCTACTTCGTTTATGAGCAGTGTATGGTGCACTTTTCTCTAGCAAAATGCGCTTTGGGTGCTGCTGCCTCAAAGCACATGTTTCTAAGGCGAAACAGCTGAACATCGCACCGTAACGAGTTGCTGAATATAGACATTTTAACGCTTCTTCCTTCTCTCTTTATGATTTTTCTCGCTTGAGAATAAATGTGTTGGGATAGAACCTCACGTCACCTCAGGGGCTTTGCTCGTGTTTTGCAATCGTTCTCAAAACAGGCGTTGTGGTTTGAGGAGGACGATAGATGGCTTCCTCGTTGTCAAGCCAAGGTACATATCTCGCGGCCTGTCTACTGAATGAAGACTTTCTGTGGCAGAAAGACCTCTCGCTCAAGCGCTGTTTATCGTTGTCGCAGCGCTCGCGTTGCTTCAACCTTCTTTATATTCACCGTTTTCAGCGCCACGTCATCGTTGGATTGAGAAACTTCAAGAAGAAGAGGGAAAGTCAAGTTGTGGCAGTCACCGATGGATAACAAACGACGCACTTCCGTCACCGCGCAACTATCGCGAACGGCCAGGTGGGACGCTTTCCCTTTTTCGTTGCACGAAATTAAGGCTTCTAAAGTTGTTGTCCTATTTAAGAAAAGCCTAAAGATCATCATCAAAGTCCTTTTGAAAAGGGATAGAGCCCCGACCATGCATGATGCTAAATGTACTTTCGTCTTGTGAGCAAATCGTTCGAAAACAATCGTCATAGCTTGTTTTCGAAATTTGCGTAGGAATTTTCGATCTCTCAAGGAAAGAGAGAGCCACGACATGTACCCAAGTAAGGGAAATCGTATGAAGCCCGTCATGTTCTTTCACTGACAAGTTCACAAAGTCAAGCAACAAAACGTTTGTTTTTTTGGGCAGATAGGGAACCCTGAATTTGCCGACTCAGAGACCTTTCCCTGTCACATGCCTAACCACCAATTTCGAGCTCTTGAGAATGGATGTCCAGCCATATGGGCGGTGGCTGATATAAATGTCTAGGTGGATGAAAACCTGGTGGTGCTCACGTGCATTCAAATTAAAAGGCATCACATTGCTCAAACAATGGGCACATGGGGGAAATCGCGATCTCTCGCATAGGAAAACACAATGGGTCCAAAACTATAGAGTGTGGTTTCTTTTGTCCAGAGCGAACAATTTGGGAAACAGCTTGCTTTCAGACGCTTCTCGGCCGCCATTGCCCCACAGCTCACCAAACTCGATCCGATTCCAGTGCTGCAGAAGCTCAATTCAATTGAAATAAAAATCACGGATATTCGTCAGGTAAGCTTGCCATGCGCAAACGTAATAACTATCAATTTAGCTGCAAAATGCCGTCGAACAGTACGTCATGCACAATGGTGTCATGTTTCAACCGATCGAGTTTGATTTGCTGGACCAGGACGGGTAAGTGATTGCTACAAAACGTCTGAGGTTTTTTTTGCGTTGCAGATATAGAGCCCTCCAAGCGTCGCTCTACCCCGAGGAGTTTGTATTGAGTGAAGGAGCTCGTCGATTGCTTAGCATCACAATTGGTGATGATGAGGAAGACGGCTGCACTTCAATTGTGGCCAAGATCAAACACCCCGTCAGTGGTAAGATTACCGTAATTGCGGTGATTTTCGCTTTAGGGATTCGCGTCTTCGAGATGATTCAAATCGGCCCGCAGATCCAGGTGATCGAAGCCGGTGACGAGCTGCCCAAATGGAACATCATCGTGGAGAGCCCAACGTGTGCTTCGTTGCTTTCAATGTGCGGCTGCCTCTTCACCAAGGTAAATACAGGCTTTGAGAGAAGGAAGACCATGAATTTGAGGAATGCTGGACGATCGTCCAACAGGACCGTCGTCTGGCCAACATCAGCCCTCAGCGTTCCTTCTTCTCGGAGAACGCCGTCACGGTGAGGGAAAGTCAAAATCGAAGGAAAGTGGAGTTTAGGTGAAATGGGACCCGGCGACGGAGAATGAAGCCCGTGTCTTGGCTGTCAGCTTCGGCCTCGTTCAGATGGTCCGCGAAGCCTTCCCCTCCCTCGTTCACATCCTCAAAGAGCACCGCGTTCGTCGTCATCAATAAGGGGAAGACTTGGCTGCTGGAAGAATTCTATGACCGGCAAGCCTTATGTGTATTTTGAACTAACTTTCTTGATATTCTCTTCTCATCTGTATATTTCTTCTAATATCTTCTTCATGGAAAGTCATCCGTGAGAACATGACTAGCAGCTGTTCTCTAGAGTCTGGTTAGAGCGAGGTTTGCTATGAAAAGAACGACCAAGACGAGTCCCATATCCTCTAGTCACGAGTTTTCTTCTTTTGTTTTTTTTTCGTTCTTCCACTTGATTTCCCATATTCACGCATACTTAACTGTTGGCGAAAGAGTTTTTCCTTCTGCATTCAACTACGGCTCTCTTGCTTACCGTCGATGTGCCTAAAAGCGCTTCCACAAACTACACGCTCTCTCCGCTTTCTGACGCGCTGAATGTAATACGTTCGTTACGAGACTGTTTGTATCCCCGTCCACTTGAATGTGTATTTTTACAACTGTAGAAAATCTACTGTAGCGAGCGAATTGATGCCACAAATATTGAATTTGCGTGAATTCACTCAATTCTCTTCAGAGAAATAAACAAAGCAAAGCGTCACCTCCCAAAATAAAAAGAGTGAGAGACAAAGAGAGATTGACGTACCTGACTAAGAATTTGAGTATTCGACGTCTTCATTCTCGTAGGACGGACAAATCTTGCTGCAAATAAGTTGTCTTTCAACTCCAAAAGCAAACAGGAACGAAAACTCCTATGAAAATGCCAAGCACGAGCGAGCGACGGCGCAAAAAAAAACTTCGACTACGTCTGTTTTCTGGCCTCAGGCAATATTCCGACGCCTCAGCGGAAGAAGAAGGAGGAAGAAGAGGGGATGAACGACTTGGTGAGAGAAAGAGAAAGGGCTTGGCGGTGGTGGGAGAGTGAAGAGGCAGTGGAGGGGGCCTTCTAAAGGGCGAGACGCTCTCTCTCTCCACCCGCCACAAGCGAGCTTTCCTGGACGTCGGACTTTCTCGCCGCCGCCCCCCGACCGCTGAGCCTATTCGAGAGGGTGAGTGGGCGCAAACCTTGAAGAGACTGAGGAAACCTCTTGAGACGCGTCCCCTTCAAGGAGTTCTCAAGCCGCATTACCAAATCCGCGCTTGCGCTTCAAACTTCAGTGAACGACAAACTTTTATGGAATACGGAGTGCATTGACCGAAGAAGCAAGATCGTAGGGAGAGACTGACATAAGAGCAACAACGGGCTAGGTTCTATGCCAAGGCTGATGGATGTGAGAAGGAGCGGAAGGAGTGACCATGAGGGGCTAGCCGGGTCGCACGCGATCGGTCGGCCGGCGGCGGAAGCGAGGGTGGAGATGGACACAATTAGGAGGAGCGCGAGGCTACGAGCCAAGACGTCTCCTCCTTCTCCGCCTTGCCCTCCTCCCCGGACTCGGCTCGCTTTCCAATTCAATATCTCTTCTTCGCGGTTGTCCTGCCAGCTGGCGGCTAGTAGACGTCGTGGTGGTGGTAGTGCAAAACTACTCGAAAGGGAAGTCGTTCCAAATTCGTTTTGGAGCAGAAGAAAGAGAGAGAAAAGAAGAAAGAGGGCAGAGGGCGAACGCGCCCGGTGGCTTCCTATTGTTCTCGAAGTTTGAAAGACAGACATCTTCGAACAACTCGAAGATGAGTTTAGATTGCTTAGGAGTGGAATCGAAGGCAAGAAATTTCACGGACTCGAGTCATCCCGGAAGTAGCTGCGAAGAAAAGAAAACTGGCAACACGGTTGTGATGGCAGAAAGCCCGTGAATATGTCGCGAAGGAGTGTGTCGCGACGGATGCAAGTCGAGACGCAACGCCTGGGAGTCCGTCGAACCTCGTCTCTCTCTCCATCGGAAACAATGGGTCGCCGAATCCACTCAACTGAAAACACCTCAAGGCAGGAGGAGAAGAGAAGTGTGTGCGTGCCAATTTGCTCTCCATGACAACTTGCGCCCAAGCTCGCTTTTTGCAGGAATTCTCCAACAAAGCCTACGACCTCTTTAGAGACAACAGTGAAGTTTCTTCAGGATAGAGACCTTTATTAGCCGTAAAATAAACCAATATGATCAGTGGGCGACACCGCATGGCATTTCTGGAGAAATAAAGTAATGTAAAAGGAAATACATGTAACAGCGAAAGATCGTGGAGGTGTTGTACAAGTGAACTAGTTGTGTAAGTGAACTAGAAGAGGAGTTAGAAGAGCAGTTAAACCAGAAAAAATAGTTGACAAACATATTGTCGGACAAGAAATTGAACTTTCCTGTTGTCGGCAAGTCAGTTGATCACCTCAAACGATTTCATTAAAATCAAGGAAAACCATACCTTTCGTCGCCGCAATTCCGCTTTGGCCTCATCGATTTCGGTCACCAATTCGGCTCTCGCTTGTGGGCAGCCGTTGAAGGTGGCGACGCCATAGAGCACACTGCACATGGCGTAGATTCCCAAGAAGACGAGGACGTAAATCGGCGCCTAAAAAGTGTCATGGCCAGTGATGGGTCAAACGAGTTTTCTGCTGAAGGAAAAAACGAAACGAGCCACGATGGGCAGAGAACGGGCCGGGGGAAGACCCTTTCAGCTCCCTGCCAGACGTTTGAAAAGACTCACAAAGACTACAAGATGCCTGGAAGATTCGGGTGCGTAGTCAAGGATCGGAAACCACTCGGAGACAGCGGCGAGCCAAAGTGCGGCAAAAGGTAAAGCGCCACTCGCGTAGATGACAGCCTGCGGTGCCATCTGAAATTGTTTTGAAATCAGACACGAGGGCCAGCCCGGAGATTTACATTCTTTCAACATCGACAACAAGAGCAACTGGCTTCAATAAGAGCGCTGCTTACGATGTTTGAAACCGAGAGGCACGTGGCCCGGCCGGACACCGAGACGTTATCTTGCAAAGTGAACACGCCTCTGCCAATAAAACGGAGAACACAAAGTGCATGGAAAGAAAGTTCGCGACGCTTGGCTACGAACCGAGTGCGCACGACATTTACTACTGCCCTCACATGAGGGTGAATGATGCGCAGGTGGGTGGCAAATTAGCGCGGCTTGGCTTGTTTGTGCCTCACTAGGCCGCAGATCAGCCCTAGAAGACACCACGTTTCAGTTAAGGCGACAGACTGAGGCACTGGGATGCAGTTGGCGATGTCTGACATTTACAAAAGCGGGTGGTCTGATCGTCAAGGGACGCTGTCTTCTTACATTCTTTGATGTTGAGAAGCACGCGTTTGTTGACACTCAGCCTACATACGTCTAGACTCAGTGAGACATTGTAGAGCTCTCGAGTTTGCCAGACAAAGGAATGTAGAGCGACGTTGACACTCCATGCAATGGAACGACTGAATAGAAACCATGCGTAGTTTGGTGATGCAGCCAGCCAGCACCGCTGTTCCTTGCCTTTCATTATGAAGATCTCACTCAGATCGATTGAAAACAGAGCCCAAGACGGAATCACTTCTTTATTCCTTTTCCAGACGAAAAGACCCGACGGAACAATCACCTTTCTCACAGTGCGGGGGTTCGTGAGACTGAATGGTTATGGGATTCCCCCCTTTGCAAAAAAGACTCCGTCTGGCGCACGTCTGACACCGTTGTTCTTCGATCGCCAAAAGAGAAGAAAATCAAAAGAAGACGAAAGCAAGAATCTTCGACTTCTTTCTCCAGCCAAGGCTTTCAAACGTTTCCTCGTTGGAAGAAATGAACGCGCTTGGATGGTTCCGTCATTACGAATCGGCGTTTTTCAGTCAAACTTCGTGCTGAGCGTAATGTATTCAAGTCTTTGGCTCGTCCGTCGTTCCAGTCCAGTAATCCCATTGTCTTTGTGCATTCAAAACAACCTCAATTCGAAAACGATCCACACAAAAACATCAACAACATCATTCGTCTTGAGAGAATTGGTCGAAGAGGGATGGAAGAGAGGGAGGAGGCTCATCACAGTCGTCCCTCTTTCGCCTCGAGCCTCAGAGAGTGCCGGCCGGCCGCCACTTTCTGGGTCAAAATGGCGTGCGCCTGTGCAACTCACACGGCCACTCCCTTGCCTCAAGATGCATCGCGCGCAGTTTGGAATTTTTCATGAAGACACACCTCATCTAGAGGTATTCCCTAGCTTATTCTGAACTCTCGAGCTTATTCTGAACTCTTGAGCTCTCAATGTGTTCTCGAAAAATTGCCCCAGTCACGCTTTACGAAAGCTTCTTCTCTCAACTTCTTTTCGCGAAGCGACAAGCGGGATTCTCGTGGGCGATCTCACAATCAGCTTTCTCGATTCGCTTCGCTTTCCAATCGCCTTCCAGCGTCGCGCCAGCGCTGTCCCTTTCCGACTCCATATTGAGCGTTGATTTGCATACGACCTCGAATTTGACGGCGGCGGTTGTCAACATCGACCGGATCCTCTCATTGTCTCTCTCTTCTAGATTGTGCGAGAAGAAGAGGATTTGCGAGGTGCCGGGAGGATGACACACGATTTTATTACTTTGCCCCCCTTGAAGCGCGATGGACACCGCCCGTAGTCCTCCTCTGTCCTCCTCATCCCGGTTTATACCCCCTCTCGCCTTTCTCTCCCATCGTCGTCCCCCCTCGTTGCGTTGCGTGTGTGTGTCCAAGAAGAAGAGACGAGCTGGTTCTCGCCAGTCGAGGCGCCGAGCCGCGCATGCACGCTGGGCAGCGTCGTCCACCAGAGCTGAGCCCCCGCCGCTCCTCAACTTGTTTCGTCCTCCACAAGGCGAGGCGAGCCCCGATCCCCCCCCCCCCCCCAATGGGCCGTGTTCGCTAGCCGCCCTGAGCACGTCGAGCCGCCACATCTCGCATATCTTCGTCTTCTGCGTCCTTTGGACATTCTCAAGGTCTTGGTCAAAGACTCTTTGACTTACGCTGATTTCAGTCCGTTTCCTTTGTTGAAAACTGGTCTAGTGATTCTTGATAGACTCTTGTGGCGAGGTTTCGCATACGCGGATTCGGACTTTGTCCCCTGGTCTCTCTCCCAGACTGGACTTCGCGCTATTCTCTTCATTCACTTCACGAAGCCCGAGCCAGTGACAATGATACGAGCTGGCTGCCGAGGGTGTCTCAGAGGCCTTCTCACATCTTCCTTGTCCTTCGCGGTCTCAGAGCCTTTCTCAGAGCTCACGCCTTGAGCGAGGAAGAAGGGAACCCGTCTCGATAGCCAGTGGCGCGCGCACGGCTTCAATGGCCTGTTGTGACGACCGTCAAGCCGCGATGGTTTTCAGCACGCCGCAGGAACCAGAAAAAGCTGGCGACGTCTCCTTTGCGAAATTCCTCATGTCGTCTTTGTTTCATTTCGTCTGCCCCACAATCAGTTTCCGCGCTTCTCAATTTCCAGCGCTTATCCAAAAAGAAAAGACTTTGAGCATCGGGCTTAAATTTCAGCTAGAAAGGCGTTTTTTTTGTTAAAAATATGCACCGTCATAAAACCGGCTTCTGTTCTCGTGTTCCTCATGCAGCCGCAATTAAAGAAAAGCTTCAGCCTTTTCTTCAGCCACATTCCATTTGATGGGCTTTAATCTCGATTTAAAAAAGATTTAATTTTTGAATGATTTATTGCTGGCCCTCAGAGGCCTCGTTCAATGAAGGCAAAAATGTGAAGGAGTCGTCTCTGTGAAGGGATCAACGCACGCGCCATCCCATCCTCCAGCCAATTATCCTTCGACTTTCTTCTCCTTTTCTTTTTCTCCACTCAGCCGCACCTCCGACGCGTTGAACGACGACGTCGGTTGATCGCGTTGTCCCGGACGTCTCCTCTCCCTGCGCCTCCTCCTCCTCGGCGTAGGGCGGCGGTCCGGATTGTCGTAGGTCGTAGGCCAGAGTGTTCGCTCGCCTGTTTTTGTGAATTCTTATCGTACGTCTTCACTCTCAGTGACGCTTCTGCAAGTAGACCGGTCTCTTCTTTTTAAAGGAGCCCTCCGGCCATTTTTCAATTTTGGCGTATTTGGGCTCATTTTGAAGATCTCGGCGTGCTGATCAAAGTTGTCATTTGTACCATGGGGTGGAAACGT
>JAQIXL010000934.1:0-22862 GCA_034700245.1 Poikilolaimus oxycercus
ACTTTCCTCTACGGACGGCTACAAAAATTTGCATCACCGTAAACCCGGCGCAACTTAGACCAAATCTACAGTAGTTGGCTGCGGAAAAATCCTTCCGCATGATGTCGGGAATCTCCGGCGGTACTGTACAAGCAAGTTGCTTACCTCTAATTAATCCTAGGCATCTGAGGAATAAGACGCCAACGTTTACTGCAATTTCAGGTGCAGCGGCTGCTTTAATGAAGCCCGCAGGACGGGCAAAACCTACCTGACATTTTTGTAAGCAATAAGAGTCTTTGAAAACGACCTTGGCAGTTGTTTTTAAAAACTAAAGTTTTAAAAAAAATGCAAAAATATTGTAGTTCTAACGTTTAGAATTTCGCAAAACGGGAGGCTTCTAGACGACCCGGACAACCCCAAACCGCATCCTCACATATGCAAGCCGGAACCGAGGGCTTGCATCTTGGGATTGGATCTTCGAAACCTCATGGTTGCTGAATGCAAGCAAAATGTGTACGTTCTAAATACCCAATGAGATTCGATTCTGTTTTAAGTAAAAGAGATTTTTTTTATTTAGTAACAAAAAAGTTTAGACTTGAAAAGTCTGATTTTTCTCCAATTGCCTTCTACAAAGACTACGAAGCGAAAGTGCAAAACCATGTCCAATTGAAGGAATTTGATAAGGTTGTTGAATGACGTTGAGATTGATGCGTGCAAGGATGTTTTCAGCATGAGGTTCAACTCGCTGTATATAAGGCACTCGGCATGGCTGCCAGGAGCATAAAAAAGCACGTTCAGAACTGTTATCGAGGCCTGCCTGCCGAAAGAGTTCAAGCCCTGGAGAAGTCCTTGCGCATCCTTCGAGCGCACAATTTCGATGACCGCTATAAACCGATCGAATCGTCAGCAACCAATGTGAATTAAAATTTTAATCACTACATAATTCTTGCAGCCTATCTCTGATGAAATCGATGTGCTACCTAAAGACTTCGGACCAACTCGCCATATTTTAGTAGCAAGAGTTGGTCCTTCAAACTACACTAGGCATTTTTAGGGAACTCTCTTGGAGACAACATGTCCAGATGAAAAGTTTGTTCGTCACTGGCGTGAAACAACTACGGGTGTCCGTCGAACAAAATATGTGTATGTGACTCCTGATGGACGTCAATCGGTTTACCCACAAACTTTACAGGTGCAAAATGTGCATAGCTCGAGCTGCGAAAAAGGGTACGCCTTCAATATCTCGTCTTGCATCGATGTAAGCGCGTTTTTTTAGAAATGAGAAAATATTGACAAAACGATAAAAAATATTAGACTCGCTCAAAATGGGCGCATCATCGAAAATCCGGAGAAGCCTCAAATTCCGCACATTTGTGAGCCGATCTCCATTGCGACATCACTGGGCGAGCAGCTTTACAAACGTTTTCTGGACGATGCATGCCGCTTGCTGTACGTCATTTTCTACATTTCTCAAAGCAGTTTTTAAGTAGCGACAATGAAGAGCTAGTAAAGCTTCAAGAATTTTATAACGAGCAAAAGAACAAAATGCGTCAATTGGAAGAGCTCCAAAATCTATCCGAGGTTTTCCATATTTTTGATCCACACAATCATAAAAAGTTTGCAGGGCGAACTCAAAGAAGTGATGGACTTGACGTTTCGAGGCTTTGAGCGTTTTCGAGGCACCTTCAGAAAATGGAAAAGCTTTAGGAAGCGTTCAGAAGGCGGTCCATGTAGAAACCTTGAACGTCATAAGCGCACTTAAGCTTTGATTTCCGACAAACTTTGTCACTACAAGTTCACTCACATCCAATAGACCACAACAATGTGCTGTTGAAATACAATATAAAATTTTTGGCATCTACGAAGTATTTTAATAGCAGAAAAATGATACCGTTTGCTTAACAACACAGACCGGTCGAGGAAAATTGGTGAATTCTTAGAAGCTATCGGTCGCTTCATGAGATACATTGTTTCGACTGAGACGATGTAAGTTTGAAGCCGCTTTCACCGCAACGCCAATAGCTGATCGCAGTGTGCCTACAGCTGCTCGACGATACGCGCTCGTCAGCAAAATTGTTAGCAAGCAGGCCAGTGGAGCATGAAGGCAGGTCAAAGCCATGGAGTTATTCACTCGTTCTGCAGTTTGAGCCCCTTGAATCTCAAGCAGACCAACCTATAGAATAGGGATGTCGTCGAATGATGGCCTCAAAGAAAACGATACTTGGTAAAAAGAGCAAAACAGTTGGAAGCGCAACCTGAATGTTCCGTTTCTTTTTCGAAAATATGCTGCCATACAAGAATGACAATATTCCTCAGGAGTCGAACTTGTCTTCTATGCATGATATCCGTCATTATGTGCTGCCGGTATTTGTAGTTGAGTAAAATCAAGGTAGCAATAGCGAATGTTCCAGCCAGCTAAATGTTGGCTTTCAGCGGCTCTTTGCGACTTACAACACCGGCAATCACGACCGTGAAGATAAAAACGAAGCCGATGACGCCAAAGGAAGGCACTGTGAATTCGTCCATAGCAATCACACCACTTGGTTGTTCGCATAGAAAGATGGCTTGAGGAGCGACCTAGCAATTGTTTACATTGATACCTTTTACATTACCTGTTCAAAGAAGCTGCGAACTTGGATGTTAGTTGGAAGAACGGAATAAATAAGAGCCGCAGACACTAATGCAGGGGCCGTGGTGCCGACGACAACGAACACTGGCATAGCATGCGGAGACACTTTTAGCACACAGCTATCGTCAATGAACACCTAAAGCAGTTGTTGCAAGCAAGCGCGAAACATTGAGTCGATAGAAGAAAATGGCAGCTATGCTCGTCGCCAACAAGCAGGCCGTTGCCACAAGAAGGCACTACAACCAATTGAGAAACATAGCATTTTCCTACGATTTCGTACTGAACAGGAACGTGCAGAACTGTTGAAAGTAGCCCGTTTGTCTGCAGAAACATCAGCGGAGGGAAGAATACGATCTCAGAAAAGCCGAACATCTGCATTTCGTAGAGAAAAGCAGTCGATTATACTTATTTTTTTTATTTTTTTTACGCTAACCAAATAGAGTAGGAGAAACCATCGATGTACACGCATTTCCGCTGGAGTTCGATAAATAATAAGAAAAGTAGTGCAACCAAAGAGGATCGTCGCGACCACAGAGACGACTTTCGTGAAGAGTTCGACAGCGAATGGACGCGTATAGTGAAAATCGACCTTATTCGCCATCCAAGTCAAATATTGGGGATAAATACTCCCGTTCACAAAACAAGGGTTCGAGTCACTTCCACAGTCTTCTGGCTGACAAAGAGAACGATAGGGAGACCCGTGAAAGCATGGATCGGGCAGTCCAAAGTGAAGGAACGGGTTAGACATTTCTTTTCACTGGCTTCTCTCGTCTGGCACGGGACAGTTTGACAGCAATTTCACAACGTGCACAATTCAAAACATCGGCAAGTTGCCTGTGTCGGCGGCCAAGCCTGCAATTGCGCAAAAGGCTGGTTTAGAGCTCCGTCTGCGTGGAAATGTCGCGAAAAATTTAAAGTGCCGCTTTGACTTTCAAAAATTTCAAATTCTCGAAAAATTAGCGCTCGCAACATCATCATCGGCGCCTGCATAAGAGCTTAGATGTTTGATCATGGAAAGTGCATTGCCATTATCTTTACAGTTCAGGAAGGCTTTGCCCAATGTTGTTGAAAGCTTGTCGATGCACAGAATTCCTGTCTGCCAACACTCAAGCAGCTCTCGAATTTTAAAACGCTTTCCGGCTCCTTCACATTTCTTGCCATCTACATAACAAGCGATGGGCTCTTCCACCTCTGAAGCCGTGCCTAAATGGTTCGTATTTGACGATTTCTAGCACACTTTCATTGTATTTTAGATGATGGTCAGATGGACGACAGCACAGGCCGCCCTCAGTTCTGTGATGCTAATCACATTTGGCCTCGGATACTACATGTATCTCGTCCCAAGTAGACCTCGGATAGTACATTTATTGAATTCTGAAAGTTCCACTGTGGTAGGCGACGATCTAGCCAAGCAAAATTTTCAAAGGAAGCCTTCAAGTCGAATCCAATTGAAGCGGCCGTTCGGTCCTGGGCCAGTTGCGTAAAGGCGAAGACGGGCCAGCTTTCAGCCGAACAGGTTCAACCTTTCAGTTTTTATGATTTTTCAGCTTTTTAGCGAACTTCACAAGATCGTGCACATCTGCAGGAACGAAACAATCCTTCTCGAGGTGGCAATTAAGTCATGATTTTATTGCCGCTTAGAAAATCTCAGAATCAGCAAAGCCTTTTGTGAATAACGATGAGACCAAGTTTCACATTCTTCCCGATCCCACGGTGAGCATTTTAAGCACATGAATTATTGTATTAAGGTTTCAAAGAATTGGGAAAACGGTTCTTGCACCATAATCACTCTTGGCGTTGGAGGCGATGTGAAGGCCGAGCTGGGCTTACAGAGAGCTGTTCCGAAGCAGTGCCGGTTCTATGGAGCAGATCCTGTCGCAGTTCGTTTTCTGTCAAACTCGATTCTAGCTTGCATCAGGCAAATGAGATGATCTTCAGTAAATTGGGTCCGTTCTTTCCGTTTGCCGTGGGCAGCAAGCCTGGCTATGCCAAGTCGATGGTCCTTGACCGTAAGTTGCAAATGAGGCATGCGATTGTTTCCTAAGATGGCTATCGCCAAAGCAAAGTCTTTCATCTCGACTTTGTTACGTTCATGACGACCTTCGTGAAGCAAAAAGTGCGTTTTTAAAGATTAAAAAAACCCGAATAATAAAAACTGTTTGCTTTAAAGTCTTGTTAAAGGTGGTGGACCAGCTTCTCGTAGACATTGAATTGGACGAATACGATCTCCTTCCATTCTTGTATGCTGGCGGAGTCCTCGATCAGAACGACATCCGCGTCTGTCAAATGAATGTCGAGGCGCGAATCTTGGCTCCTTTTGATTGAAGAGGAACATGTTCTTCAGGTCCATGAGACCAATGTGGCAAACAAAAAAAAGTTTCAATCCTTCCTCCAACAATTTCTCAAGGACCAACGTTACGCCATCCTTCAGAGCGAGGACAGTCCAACTAATGTGGGCGATATTCAAGCCTTCAAAGGCGCCTCGCTTTCAGACTCACAATCGACTTTACTTTGTCGATATGACAAGCGCTGTTTGCATTCAACGTTACCTTCAACAGTTTTTCTAGATACAATGTTCTGCTGAATATGATTGCTTCATCTGTGAGCGATTTATAAAAGTCTACTTCTGATGACTCTTTCCTCTTTTCGTTGAAAATATTGTATATCTCGATGAAGTCGCGGTCTCAGCGTTTCGTCAGTCCATGCAATTGCTTGTGGAAAGTTTATGAAGGCGAAATGCGCAAACCACCTGCATGTCCTTCGCCCTTCATCGTGTCAGCTTGCTCAACTTTTTCGGGTTTTCGTGCAAGAGTGAAAACCAACTAGTTGCCACTAAAGGTTTCGGATTGTATCAGTTATGTGACCTTTTCTCATGCATACACAAAGAGTGCCAAGACGTCATAAGAAATCAGCTGCCGTAAGTACAGTGCGACCTTCGCTGAATTCGGAGCGTCAGTTTTTGTGTCTTCACTCCTCCCCCCCACTTGATCAGAGCGCTCTCGTCGAGGCCTCTTCCTCCTCAACTTGAACATTAGTTCACTTGTGAATATCTCAAGGCGATTTGATGATTGCAAGGAACCGAAACTCCCTTGATATGTACATATTTCTTCCCTGCTACTTTGAGTTGTGCTTGATGACTTTCACATCTGTTTGGGTGCAGCCGACCTCAACGGGCTGCATCGTCAACATGGTAATTTAGCGCGCGAGGTTGTTGCATGTTTGTAACACGGCGATTCGGTTCTATCGGGCATCGTCACCAAGGGCGTTCCTCGGTACAGAATACAACTTGCCTGTGCATACCGTCAGTTATCGGTCGTGTGTTTGAATAATCTCCGCGCACACGGAGCATCCTTGAATGTTTTGACTTTGCTCTAGAGTCAAAAGTTCTGAAGATGTCGCAGTCATTGGTTGAAACAGCGAACGGCGATAGTTATGTTCTCATGGATTCTGACAGAGCGCCTCCTGAAAAGATCGTCTGCCTCACGGGAGCCATCTTCTACGGTGAGCTTGAAATTTTCTTCCCAAGAGAGTTGAATTTAGCAATCAGTTCAACTGTGGCAGGAATCCTTCAACTGCTCTTCGTCTTTGTCTCATTTCGCGGTTTGAAGATGCTGAAAGCGGTTAGTGCACTTACTAGCCTAACAACAATCTACTGTGTCAGAACAGCTTCTATCAAATCGTCTGGCAACTCACGCTTTGCAATATCGTCATCATCACTCTTCAAGGCGCCTGCGTAACCACGGAGATGTTCGAGATGTGGCAAGAGAACGACACAGAAATCGAAACAAACGTTGTCCAATTCAATGTGAGTGAATACAACTGTATCCCTTACGAGAACTTTCCAGAGCATCGCTAGTATTGACACTTGGAAAGGCTTTGCGTGGAGTGCTGCCGACTGTGGCCAGATGGCTTTCACACTTCTCATTGCATTGAATCGTCTTGTTGTCTTCATGTCTTTTCGCCTTCGAGAAATTTTCTTCGCTGGGTATTTCACGTAGTCAAACCCGACATCGACGTTATAGCAGGCACATCTTCATCACGATCACTCTTTTCTGGCTATACGTCTTTGGCCTCAACATCGCCTCGCTCTTCGTGTGCCGAACAGACTTCAGCTACGACACCATGTCAATGGATACGGCCTGCAAGACCAATATAAATGCCTGGGAAGACGTTATCTACAAGGTTTTTCGATGTTTCCGTTCTTACGAGTTTCAGTTCACGCTCATTTCTGGCTACGGTATCCCCGTCTTGATTCTCCTCGTCTATCTCGGTCTTGCAGCATCCATTCAACGTGACCACGGCAAGACCTTGAGGTCAGGAGTCGTCGTTTTTGCCATCTCGCAACGCCTAATTGGCTGATTAATGACAATTTGCAGTGTAATCGGAAGTTCTTCTACCGTTTCCCGCGCAGAAAAGAATATTGTCGTGCAAGCTCTCCTGATTGCTTTCAGTCTTGAGGTAAGAAAAATTTGATTTTACGACATAAATCGTGTTCCTCTCCTATTTTAGCTGTTGACTCTGCTCCGATACACCAAGTCAATGGTCGAGGATGATTTCATTTTCTCCATCGTTTCCATCTCGGTCAACGTTCTTGTCAATGTTTGTTTGCATTCGTATTTGGAAGAAAAAACATATTAGGTGAATTGCTCGTTGCTACCAATTTTCTTCTTCACTACAAACAGCGACTACAAGCGGTTTCTAGCTGAACTTTGTTGCCGTTGCTGCCGTAATGCAACAAAAAGTAATGGCACCTCCTCTAAGGCACTCGTTGTGGTAAGAGCATGAAACAGCAAATTAAAGAAATCTTCAGAGCACGGGAACGAGCAGCGCCGATCAACGAAGGAAGACGTCAAAGCCGAAGGAGCGCGCTTTAACAGCTTGATTTTCTTCTTAATTATCGAATAGCACTCAGTAAAAAACTTGCAAAGTTATTCCTAAATTCCTAAAGGTGTCGGGATTGCATCATGACAACGAGGGGGTACATATCGGTGATGACTCGCTAGATGACATCGTTGTCGACTGTTCCCACTGATGCGATCGATTTGAAGGACGGAGCTGGACAGGATGGGGCAGGACGGAGCTGGGCATCTAGCCGGCTGATGGGTAGTTTCTCACGCTTCAAAAATAGTTGTTGACGCCAGAGAATCCGTTGCGAAATGATTGATTCAAGCCTCTGCTTCGCCTTATCTCTTGGGGCTCCCTTTGTTGTGGGACTCCCATCCATTCCCCGGCGACTGAAAAAATGTGTGCGTTTATTTTTCTCGACGACGCTTTATTCTTTTCTGTTTAGCTCTCAGACCATATGCGTATTACATTCGCTTAAACCAGGACTTCCAGCTGCATTCCGTTATCGGTTCTGGTGCTTTTGGAAAGGTTCTCAAAGCCATGTCTGTTTTATTTATTTCGTGATTCTTGTGAAATGTATCATTTTAGACGAAAATCCGAAGGCACAGTGTGCGCTATTAAAATTGTTGAAATTGATGAAGACGCCAACGTAACCGAGTGGACGGTCTGCTTACAACTCCACCATCCGAATATTGTCTCCTATGGATTCTCTTGGAAGGAAGAGGTATGTGTTGGCAAAGGTTTTTTTTCATAAAATTCCTTCTTAGGTTTCTGGAAGAGTCTACCTTTGCATTGAGATGGAGTTTTGTTCGAGTGGGACGTTGCAAACGCTTCTCGACGGTTCTAGTGAGCCTATTGTGGGCGTCGACTTGATCTGGCATATTGCCCGGGGTTGCCTTCAAGGGCTGAATTACATTCACTCAAGCGGTTTTATTCATCGAGATATCAAGCCGGTAGTTTTCACTGAGAATTAATAACCGACTTGAAGGACAATATTCTTCTTTTTCCTGAAAGAACACCAAAATTGGCGGATTTTGGTATTGCAAGAAAGGACAGCGGCATCCATACATACGGAATGGGAACCCTTTTATATATGGCGCCAGAAGTACGCACGTCAAAGGATTACACAAGCAAGGTTGATATTTACAGGTGCGGTGGTTCAAAAGAGACGATAAAATCGCATCCACTTTTCAGCATGGGCATTGTCATCTTTGAATTATTTCTGTCCATGGTCATTAAGGGTCGCGATCATCAAAGGGATCTGATCAAGCATATTTTAACGGTGCGTTACTGACTCTGAGAGATCTTATAATAGTTTCTATTTAGAAACCGTTAAGCATTTCTTCTGTGCTTGACAAAAAGCTAGGCGTCGAAGTCGCCACGTCGGTTGCATTAGTGTGCTCAAAAATGATCAATGAAGATCCGAAACAGCGGAGCTCAGCTGAGCAACTATTGAATGACGAGCATCTCCCAATTTTAGGTGAGGTTACAAACAATGTCGTGTTCATCTAATTTAATTGCTTTGCAGCACACACGTCGTCGTTGAGTCAGGGAGTCGAGAATGCATTCGGTTTGTGACTTCTACGTAATTTAGAACAATGTTTTTCAGTCCCACAAGAAAGTCTCGAAAATCGGATCCAAAGAGCCCGAGTGGCGGAAAATCACACAGAAAGACTCAAAATCTGGAAGGATATCATGGTTTCGTTGGAGAAACTAAACGCTGAAGAACGGAAAGAAGCTGAAAGGGCATGTGAGCCGCTACATCGTTTATTTCATGAAGGCTCGGAACTTGAACGAGCGACCGAAGTTAAACACTCACAACTCGCAATTAGAGTTCTGGATTTTCTTATTGATTACGGTGACCGCGACGATATGTGGGAGCTTCTCTTGAATCGCTGGAACAACGACAATGTCTTGCGAAAGCATGCAGTTGGCTTCACAGACATTGACAGCCAGGCCGAGTTCTACATTGAGAAGACCCGCAAGGTTTACAACGGGCAACTCACAGTCCACCATCAGAGGATATGGCTGGCAACGCACTTTGCGGCTCGTCTACGAGATGCCAAGAAACAGTCAACATTTCTCAACGAGATACGACAAGAAGTTCTTGCTTCACAAGATGCCCTGGCCACCAAACCAAGGTCTACAAATATCATCACCCCAGAAGATCGCTTGCTGAGCCTCAGAAAGTTGGACAAAATGCAGAAATCGATTGAATCGTGTCAAGAAAAGGCGAACTTGAGAGCCAAGGCTCAAGAGCTAGCACTCCAAGGCAACTACCTACAACGACTTGACGTTTGGGCAGAGATCATCAAAATGAGGGTGGAATTGAGTCCAGAAGAGTTTGAGGAATTTCTTCAAGCAGTTGCACCTCTCAAGACCCAGCCTTCAGATTCCCTCTACGGAAACCTGGCAACGAATGCAATTGCCGCTTTTTCGAAACTGGCTATTTCTTTGCTTGACTTCTCTTGGTTCGAACGACAATACCATTTGAAGGTTTTCTACCGGCACTTCTTCATGCTCGATGGGAGAACGACACTGCTCTACGAGAACTTGAACAGCACAATGAAAGGGAGGAACAGCAAGCCAAGGACTACGTGACAAAGACGTGCGAGGTCTTCTCTCGCTATTCACCCGCGGATGCTGAACGAATTCGGACGATTTTGATGTTTCTTAACCGAGTCACAGACGCGGATTTCAAGCAAGAGCAATTGAAACTTCTTAAGATCGAAATCGAAGAAGCCATCCCATGTTTGACTTTCGAAGGATCAATCCTACGAAGCCAGGAAGCATTAGCAAATGTTATTGCCGAGCTGGAGTCTTTGTGATTCGCTGGTTTTCCTATGAGAAATTCTCCACTCAAGAGCATCTATTTATGCGATTCAGTAAATAAAGTTCTCACAGTAGCACACACACATAAACACACACTGGATTTTGCTAACGAGGTGCTAAATAAGTGCGAAATTCTTGTAGATCTGCACACTCACCAGAAGCTTCTGTAGTACATCACTAAGACGAAAGCTTTTCCATTTGTCATGCGAGTTGGCACCGACGCCATCTACTTTGTTTCTGGAGAGGTAAGATTTGTCGTTGCTTAAAAACAGCTCCAGGTTTTGAAGCTCAAACAAAGTCTTGCTCGGTTTATAGGGTAAAGAGATGAACCTTGAAACGAAATGTCGTAAATTTCCCGGCTGCGTCTATAAGTGGAGGCAATGTACCTCGAAAAAGAAAGAAATTCCATACGAGTAAGTTACGGATAAAGAAAAGTAACAAGATCTTAAAGATGTTTCGGATGTCGATTGACCAGGAAAAATACAGCACCGCGTTCGAAAATGTGCGCAGTATTTTTTTTATTGCTTAAAGCACGCATTCAGAGCGATGCTTTCACCGGGGGTGTTGTCCGGCTTAGCGAGTAGTCGCCACAAAGTTTCTTCCCGATAATGCCCTTGTTGTCCTCACAATCAGCCAAGAAGTCAGCGATGCGACGCGCTCAAAACCTGCTTCTCACCCTTCTTGTCCCCTTTCTGGCACATTCCGCCGGCATTTATCGTCAACCCATTTTTCACCTTGAGCATGACCATCTGTTTGGAATCAACGTTTCCATCGGGACACCACCACAAAACTTTACGTTCCTCATCGACAACACCAACGCCCAAATCTGGGTTCGCGACATTTCCTGCAATGAGTACGTTTTCCTTTGTCAATCGGCCATGCTAACTCTTCTCAAATCAGCCGATGGTGCGCGGACAAGAAGCCTTTCAACTCCAATGCTTCGAGCACTTATCAGTACGAGGGTCGTCTCTACGGCGTTGCCCAGAATAGTCCGGGCTTCAGCGGACTCTGGGGCTTCACGGGCAACGACACTTTTCAGGTCTTTCACGTCTTTGACACATTCGGAAATTCTATGCTTTAGCTCGGCGAGCTAGCCATTCTCAATCAAACCTTCGGCCAAATGACGAATCTTAGCTTCAGCTGCGAGGGACCCTTTGATGGGATTCTCGGACTTGCTTTCATCAGTCGTGACAGCATGATTGGTGGCAAGATCTCGCCGCCTTTTCAAAGCGCTATAAGCCAAGGTTTGTGTGCAATTTATTTTAAACAAAAAATTCCGCTATAGGTCTTCTCATTCAGCCGTCTTTCACCGTGACCTTGACTTCCGAAGGTGGCGACCTCACTTGGGGTGGAGTAGGTTCCCTGTTAATCCGGTAAGGTTCTAGTGTCCAGGAGGATCCTGATAACTGCGGCGCCTTGACTTACGTTCCCTTGTCGGCCGCTGGCTACTGGCAATTCAGAGTGTCTTCTGTTTCCATGGACACTTTCTCTTCAAATCAGGTAATGTGTGCCTTGCTTTTAGTGCTCGAGCCTTTTTCCTATGAAAACACCTTGCTGTTCCTCTAGAAATGGGATGCTGCTGTGGCTTGGTTTCTTTCCGCCTTTGGTGGCAATTATGTTACTCCTCAAATTATGACCCAACTCGCTGCTATTGCTGGAGCCGTGGTAAATTCAATGAAGACTGTGTTGTCCATCGAAAATGTTAGATGGATTCTGAGCTTCCTTTGTACGATATCGACTGCGATGCGCAGGTGCCCGACATCGTCTTCACTGTGGGTGACACGCAGTTCGTCTTCAACAGAAACTTCTCTATCATAAAGGTGAATTTCAAGTAATTATTGAATGACTTGATAACAGGATGAAGACGACGGCACCTGCACCTTTGCCTTCAACTCTATTTCGTCGTCAGGTTTCGGACCGCAGCTTTTCTTTTCCCATCGCTTCTATCAAGAGTACTGCGTCACTCACGACATGGGCAATCAGCGAATCGGCTTCGCAAACAATCTGCGCGCTGACCTTTAGTCTGTGATCGAATTTTGTATTTCCGTTTATTGCAACAGTAGATAAATAAGAAATAAAACTTCGGTTTATGCAATTTTGACTTATTGTTAGCAATAAGCACTAGTTGAACCGGCATTACGGGGTAAAGCTGGGGCTAATTCTTCTGGCCATTCTTCTGGTTGAGAAGGCTGAGCTTGTTCCTCCTGTTGATTAGCACCAAAGGTCTACAACAACAACGTTTCACCATACGTATACGAGCCCCTACAGTTCTCAAATCCTTGTCAATTTCCTGGAAAATTGGACGATCTTGAGGATTTTCTGACCAGCAGGGGAGCATCAAGTTCTTATATCTAGGAGATTGCTTTACTAATGTCCAACGTACAACTGATCCGGGCAGTGCTTAGGTTGTAGTAGACGATAACCGACTGAGAGAAAGCGAAGCAGTTCTTTCTCACTCATTCCGTGATACGGTTCTTCGCCAAAGCTGAAGATCTCCCAGAGGAGAACACCATAAGCCCACACGTCTCCTTGTGTTGTAAACTATGTACAATAGAATGTCGGCAATGTATTGCCAAAGACAGAAAATGTCTAACCTTATCTTGGCAACGTAATGCCTTAATCGGAAGAGAATTGAAAGGCAGAGGACGAGCTTTCAGCCTATTTGAACGGTAGCCCTGCTTATATGAAGTAAACCGGCGAGCGAGGCCAAAGTCGGCAATTCGAAGCGAAAGATCCTTGCTCAGTCTATAAATCCCCCGTAATTACAATGGTTGAAATATCATACAAGCAGTTTCGAGCAGCAAGATCTCTGTGAATAATGTGATTCGAGTGAAGATAGACCATTCCTGATGCTGCTTCCTTTGCAAACCGTTTTAACCTTTCGACATCTTCCGACTGAAACGTTTCAATGATTTCCTGAGAAACTTGGTCTTACACGAGCAACGTGCATCGCACGCAAGTGATTTACAAGACTGCCGCCCTCCATATATTCGCTTACGAGCACCGGCGCGGAGTCGTCCTCAAGATAACCAAGCATGCTCACAACATGCAAATGTCTATGCGATTGAATTTTTCAACTCAAATCGAAACTGACCGAAGACTAGCCATCATCCGCGCCTCATCAAATGCATCTCGAGCAAACTCTTGCTTTATTTCCTTGCAAGCGACTTTGATTAACTGTTTGTTACCATCCGCGTCTTCACTAAGGATCAGTTCGCGAAGATAGACTTTGCCAAAGTGGCCTGAAACTTTTTAGAGTTAGAAACATTTTTTGCTTACCAAGGCCGATGAGTTGGCCTTTGGAAACAAACTGTTCCCGCCTGAAGTGAGTAAAGCAAGTGATACCCTCGTTCTGCAGTTTCAGTCATCTGTGGCAGTCAGGAAAACAGACGTCGCCCATTGTGAGTAGCTCCATACCCTGGCGATTGCCATTTCGCTCCTCTTGTCGGATACGCCTACTGAACGTCTGTAGCAGTTGATTCATCCTTCTGATTTAAAAAAATTCATACCCACAGCAGAAAACAAGAAAGCATCCCGAAACCAGAAAAGGCAACTCCGCTGATAAGGCCCACGGCAACATGAAGGTTCGTTCTAACGCCTTCTGGGTGGTCTTTAACGTCGTGAGCCGGTGATCGACTGCTTGGCTTATTTTGAAGTAGCTTTTTGTCATTCGCTCTGCACTCATCACTTGTAAAAAAAATATCGAAATCTCACGGTTCAGATTTAGGATTTTCGCTGACGTTTTCAACCAGATCTTCTTGTGTTGCCTTTTGAAGTGTCGACTCCTCTTTGGTTATTGAAATTTCTTCATGGGAAGAAGATGGCTCTTCAACCCTTTGAGCACGCTTACAATCATTGTCGTTGCTTTCAATTTTAAACACATTGAAATACCATTCGCCAACAACCTGAAATCGTTTACAAAGTGAACATCATATTATTTTCGTATTCGTATTCGTATTATTCGCTCACACTCAGACAAACTCAGCGGAGTCCTACAGGAGGAAATGGGAACTTAGTGGGATAAAGCGCAAATCCTACGTTTTTTGGGAAGTCCTGCAGGAGTTGAGCTTTTTAGGCTTGAATTAGGGACTAAAAAGGAGGGATTCCGAAGCAAACGAGTGAGGCTCGAGCCGCAACTTGTGTGCAAGGCGTCAAGGACACCATGCGTTCCAAAAATAAGTGCTAGGCGCCTCCTATAGTGGAGTTGCGCCTGCACTTTCGCAAAAAGCGAAGGGAATGAACAGTTCTCCGGCAATTTCTTCATGTTCAACGCCACGGGCTATTGTTCGCGCGGGTCGGCGGCCCTTGAAGCGACAGCCGCCCAGCGCTCTCTCAGATATCTCCACCTAACTTTGTCCTATCTCCTAGAGGACGTCCTATAAAAATCTCTGGGACCCCGCTGAGTTTGTCTGAGCAAGGACACAATACGCCTTGCGCTCATTAGTCAGCATCAAGTCCGGGATGATCCAGCTGATCTGAACGTCTTCAGTTGTTAGTCATTTTGAGTGAACACACGTATCTGAGTGCTTCGTCATTATTCCAAATCGTGATGACTCCCCATCGTCCGCCTACTTTTTCTTCGAGATACTGGCGGACGTCCTGCGAGAAAATCGTCGTTGTTTTCATTTGTTGGAAAACTTTACGTGGATAACAATGCCCGGATAGGTTTCCGCGTCGAATTCATGCCGGATTCCAAGTTGAAGCTCATGCATCGGGCAGTCTTCGAAGGCAAGCGTTTGTTTCTCTGAAAATCGAGCGATTTATTGTTGAATTAAAGATGATATCTACCTTGAAAATTATCTGTTCGGATCTCTCGTCTCTGACGACTAAGCTCTCCGATTGCCTGCTTTTCAGAAGCGCCGTTACTGCTCACCTTAAAGACGTTGAAATGCCACCCGTTGGTAATCTAATTCCAGACAGATTTTATTGTATTTGTGAATCACAAACCTCAGAACAAAAAAGTTGCACGCAGTCTTGGCTACGCATGGACGGAATTGACCAGAACACGTCTTTCGAAACAATTTCTGGCTGACGGACGATAAGAACGCCCCACTTTCCTCCAAAAATCGTTTCTATATTGGATCGCAAATGCTTAAGACGATATGAAATTGAGTGAGAAACTTACGGTGGCTGCTATCCGAGAACTATCGGGTGTACCATAAGTCTTGAGACTTGCCGAATTCTCCATTTGTAAAAAAACTTCATTCCTCAACACATGAGGGTTTCTTTGCCTACGTCAAAGTGGAAAACATAGAGGTCCCCCTGCTCGATCTATTCTTCAAGTTTCCCGCCTTGGCGCGGTTTCTTGTAGAGAATAAGGCGTCCGATAAGTTTCCTTCTTTTTGCGAACGGCGAGTGTGAGAGAAAATAGGGCGGCCGGTTCCAACTTAAAACCGTCCTAATTTTTTCGGATTCAAGTCGCTAATGGGTCTACAAATGCAGAGTCGTTATGCGGCGCAGTTAGACAGCGTCGAACAAACTTCGTGATTTTTATTGGATTTTTTTCTCAAACACGAGGATTGATGTTCCGCCTAATAAAATTCGTTTTTGACACAGACAACGATGCTCTCAGTCCAAACTAGGGCCTCAGCATCTTTGGGACTTCCCGCATATTTGCCAACTTTAGTTAGGCCGCGAGACAAAAAGTTTTTAAAGAAATGGTTTCGGATAAAAATAGTCTCAAGACTTATGGTACACCCGATATTTTGCGCGGCCTCAACTTGAAGCACGGAGTCTATGAACCGTCGAATTATCGCTGCTGGACAAGTATCAGTTTCTGGAAAATTTTCTTTAATGTTAACAATTTTAAATTTACCAGTATCGTGACAATTTGAAAGTAAAAGCATGCGAAGGAAAAGAAATTTCATCAGCGATTTATGTACGAGTCATTTGTATTTTAATTAAAATAACTTCCTGAAAATGGAACAAACATATTTGCAATTTATCCGAACCAATAAGAGCATCAAACATCCGCTCAACACGCAATTGAAACGAAACGGAGACTTATTTCGTCCGAGGAAAACTCTCGAACACCTCCACCTCGTCTGGCAACTGTGAGAGGAAGAGGCCGAGTGCTTTGTGTAAGAACTCACGAGGCATTATTCACACACGATGAGAGTCGGCCTGGAAGCTCCCGCAAAATGCGTAAACAAATGGTTTTTTGGAGGAGCCGCCGTTAGCAGAGTGGCGAAAGAGCCGCAGGTCCATCACATGCAAAGCAAAAAGCTCGTGTTGATGGCAGTTGTGATGGCCATTGAAGGCGCTTTCCAAAACTCGCATTCAGAAATTGCGAAATACGACAATCAGGACCGCAAGACATCGGAAGACCACGGATGTACCGGTCCGATCGGCAAACTTTCTAGCGCTGTAGGGAATGGGAGGGGGGCCGCTATGAAGAGGCTTCGCTGATTAAACAAACAAAACTCCCACCTACTAATCAGTTAGCAGGATTCCGTGCTTTGTCATCCGGGAACAGAGTTACGCAAAAGTGTTCGTGGTTCGGCGCCTCTCAGCCCAAGGATTGCAACCACTTCCGGTAGGCTCTATTCCGGGGGGAGTGAGTGAAATTTTCAATGCTTTGAATTTTTGAAATCGTTGTCTCATTGACTTTGCTGCATTCGATAACTTGAGGTAACAGCGTTTCACACCTCCAGCAGCTGCTGCTAAAAGATGAATGTGTGTGAGAGGTTTACTTGATTCAAAGCGCTGATGGAAAACTCGAGAGGGGAAAACATCCATGCTCACTCCTGAAAAGGGTTGAAAAGGGAGAAGGAGAAGCACTTCTCTCCAACGTCGTTAATCACTGTAAACCTTGAGCCTCTCACAATTAGCACCTCGACCGCGTGAGGACGACGGGCGTTGAACTTCTCATTTTCCATCCGAAGGTCGCGAGAGCCATGCAAATCGGCACCGATGATGTCTACTTCGTGCCATCGCAACGGGTATGAACGTTTATTTTTCGTTATTAAGATTTTCGCGTTAATTGAAAATCTGAAAATTCCAGGGCAATGATATGATTGAAACAGTAAGCACGCGATTTTCTGGTCACGTTTATCTGTGGAGTCGACAGCACCACGTCTACAAAAATGGAGATCTTCTCTATATGTTTGCGAAGCGATAAATGAATCACAACTAAAACTGTGTTTTAGGTGCACCGGCTGCTGGGCGACAGGCAAAAGTGTTCAAAAATCGTAAGCTTTCTTTTAATGACTAGATAAAGTACTAACGAAACTAACAGACTAACGGAAAAACATTAAACGTCTCTTCCGACGGCCAAAAACTGATTTCATGTGAGTTATCACGAAACAATGCCACAAACATTTACTTTCTTTCAAGCTCTTCTAAAAATCTAACGCTTGCTAACCGACTAACAAAAGTTTTAAGCTCTTCTAACGGCCTACTGCCTGACTCTTTCTGTCCACCTAACGAAAGTTCTTCCTTTAAAGCTCTTCTAACGGCTTAAAGGCGTCTTCTACTTACTAACGGACTAACGGCAGTCCCCTTTTTCAAGCTCTCTTAGCCGCCTAAAAATTTGCTTCTTGCTTGTTTGCTTTTTGCTTGTCGACTAACAGACTAAAGAGTTCTTTTTTTCTTTCCTCGTAAAGCCCTGACTAACGGCTTTACATGCTTGAAATCTGGCTCATTAGCTCCGCCAGTGACTTCAGCAAGCTTACATGATCATTGAAAATAAGAGCAAAAAAATGGTGCCGGCGGGATCGAACCCTTGACTAAAAATTTCCGACAAAATTGGCTCAAAATCGTATTTTATTCGGTTTCTAAACTTTCTTCAACCTTTCGCCGGGCAAGCTTGTTGCCATTAGATTCAGAATTAAAAGTTCCATACGTGTGCTAAGTTTCAGCCTGAACGGGCATAACCAGCTCGAGATGTCCGATTTGTGATTTCGTTACTTTCGGCTTTTCATCGTCTTAGTAATAAAGGACCTGTATGAAATTATTTCTAATATTTATTTAGGTCGAAACTTTTGCGACGGGGAGACGATCTAATTACAGACCCTGATCATCCGGCAGTTCCACATGTCTGTGAGCCTCGCTCAAAAATTTCCGTCATTTCAAAGCGACTTCGTATAAAATTGTTTCACAGAATGTTCAAAGAAACAATCGAAAAGCAAGTTTTTCTCCAAAATTGATCTTGAAAATTAGAGACCCAGACATGACTCTTGCCGAAGTGAACACACATTTCAACCAACTGCTTCCGAGAGTATTATCAGAAAGCGATGACTGGAAAAGAATAGACGACGTAAGTCTTGACGTCAGCGAATTTTCAAACTAATCCATTTAGGAAATGAAAACCGCGGTGACAAACGAACTCGAAAACATCGATTTACAAGCGTTTCGTTGGCGTCTTAAAAACCAGCCGACAGTCAAACGTCATTCACAAGAGAAAACGGAGGCGGCGAAACGTCGCCGAATAGAGCAAGCAACGACATTTCCTTGCTTCGATATGTCCTTCCACGAGGTACGGATCTTTTCTCAAAGCGACTCTTTTGCTCTAGGGAACGCCGACCTATGTGCTCACGCCAAGTTCTGCCCATCCCGGATGTGGATATACGTGGAATATGGAGAGAGGGGAGAGGGCTTTTTTGCAGGACGAACTTGAATCAATCTTGAAAGGTTTTCGTGAAGGAAAATCGTTTAATCGGTTTCGCGACAGTACGTTTCTCTCGTAATACACAATGTGCTATTTTCACAGAATTGCAGCAGTTTCGACGCCGTTTGCCGGTTCTACAACAGCAAGATGTGAACAACCTTGATTCCAGCGACAACACAAAAAATCATCAGACAGCCGAAAAATCAATTGTAAACCCAGACGCCGACGACGATTTCGGGCTGACGGACTACTTTTTGAATCCAACAACTGACGATTTCGGCGAATGCAAATTTATACAGCACAGAAATGTAAGAAAAAAACCTGTGCTGTCAGAACAATTCGGAGTTTAGGGAAAGGCGTGCATTCTTGTAACACCAAGTTTGTTGCATCCGAAATGTTCGTACAAATGGGCCTTTGCCCCGGCATGCACTATTAAAAAAATCTACACTAAATTCCAGTAGGCAAAAATATCGAAATCTATTCTTTTAGGTGCGCTGGTTGTCAAGCAAATGGCCTTCAGCGGTTCGGAAAGCCGTATCAAACGTATATGTAAGTGCGCTTTAAAGTTCCTCTATGGGAGCACTTATTTTGCACAGACGCACACTTAATGGTCGTGTTGTGGATGATCCAGATCATCCGAAACCGCGTCCGCACATCTGCCGTCCCGTGCCACGCGCAGAGATTATCTCAACACATCTTCGAAACATAATGCACATCAACTGCAGACGTCTCGTGTAAATGCTTTGTTCAAATATGCGACAAAAAAAATTCAGAATGGACGACGAGAAATTCTGTCCGCTCACATTTTACAACGACTTTAAAACCAGCGTACCTAATGATGCGTCTTTGGGCGATTTAGAAAAGGTGAGAAACTGTAAATAATCTTCTAAAATCTTTAGAATGAAGTCGATGTGGCAATTGGAAAAGCGCTTGATACGGCTGCACGATACATTATTGTTTGCGTCAAGAAAGCTCTCCCGAAACTTCCACGAGAACGAGTTGCCTTGCTTAAAAATTCCTTAAATCATTTACTACAACAAGAAGAAGACGAGGAAAAGCTGGCAAAATCACCGGTTAATTTTTGTAATTAGTCTGCACAGCAAATTTCAGCCCTGTCCAGAAAATCACGTTAATGTTTCGCAAAAGAAGGATTTTGGTTTGGCCCACTATATTCGTCTCCCGAATAAGGTTTGTTTGTGATGTGCTTGTTATATTTGAAAGGGCTTCCTATTGTCATTTTGTCTCTTTAAGGTGCGCACTCGACGGGTCGTTGAAACCATTTGCACTTCGCGAACTTCTGTCTATCACTGGACTGAGACGCAGTGGAGAAATTCACGCCAGAAATTTGTGTTAGTTTTTTTTCTTCCGCGAAAAATTTCCGATATTTCAGATGTATGAGCTGCAAGAGTATTTTGTGGACACAAAACGGCCGCCCTACGATCAAAAATATTGCCTACATGTATGCTTTGAGCACTGGAAGTTTAGCGAGCAAGTGAGAATTCAGATTGATTGAAAGGGACAGAGTGATCGTTGATCTCGAAAATCCGAAATTTCCGCATATTTGCGAACCGATTCTGCGGACAACATCCATACGGGAGCAACTCTTCCGGCGACTTCTCGATACTGCTCTTGAAATCCTGTAAGTCGAATTTTCAAGCAAAAAGAAGTTGCTTGTCTTAAGAAAAAGCGAGGGCAGGAAGAAAATCAAAGGCTTCTACAACGCACAGCGGCTCGAAATGCGTCAGGCCGACGAGCTGACAGATCTAACTGAGGTTCATTCAAGCCTTATCGTTCAAATTTTGGTGCGTAACAATCTTTTCAGATTGAAAAGAAGAAGATCCTCGGCGAACTCTTTGGTGGCTACGTTTATTTTCGTAAAAAGTTACGAGAGCGGGCGAGTTGGGAGAGGAGACGCGACTGTTAATTGCAAGCTGTGCTTACATGCCTCTCATGCCGCTAGAGCATTGTCGTGTTTTCCTCAGCACGTCAAATCGTTGTCAGTCGCCCAAAAAAAAAAGAAGATCAATCTTCTTGGTTGATTGTCTGTTACTCGAGGATGCGTCTAAAAAAATTGTGAAACTTGGGTCGGTTGTTGAAAGCCAAATTTGGAACCTCGACTCGGGGGATGTTTGCCGCCGTGGCATGCCGACGGGCAGAGACGAGCCTGAACAAATGAGCCCTTTGCCGGCGGCGGGTCGCGAACTCGGCGGGACAAAGAAAAGCCTTGCCTTATAAAGCCGGCTTGAAAGCAACCTTCACAAAGCCTTCCAGTGCCCTCTTCAATCCAGCCATGTCTCTGTCGCCTGCTTCAACAGTCGCCATCGTCTTCCTTCTCGCCGTCTTCGCCTCGCAGGCATATTCCGCCTGCTTCGATGCTCATCCAAAGTAAGATTTGAGATAGAATTGCATCTTTTCAGCTGCGGCGCTTGGGCTACCAACGGCTTCTGCTCAAACAGCTTCTACTCGATTGAGGTGAGGGCTTCCTACTGCGCCGTGACCTGCAGCCTCTGCGACCAATACGAATGCGTTGACAGGAATACCAAGTTTGTTCTTTTTCCTTTTGCAAGAGGGATTTTAGTTGCGCCTCGTGGGTGAAGAACGCTTTCTGCAATTCGACAACCTACTCGGAAAAGGCGAAGATGACCTACTGTGCCAAGTCCTGCGGGTTCTGCGTGTCCACCACGGCCTGAAGAATCTCTCTCGTCGCAATCCTCTAAACGTCTTTCAAGATGGTCTCGTTTTGTTTTTGAACTGTGATTCAAGTTTTGTTGAAGTAAAAGCTCATCTCATCATTTACAATGTGAAGAGGTGTTAACTTACATTCCGCAATGAGAAAGAAGAATTTCAAAACTTTCCTAACTGTTCGAGCAGGAAAAGCCACTAATGATTCTGCGTGGTGATCGTGAAACCACCTCTTCGGAACACGGCTGGCCACCGTCAGATGTAGTTCACTGTTTCTGTAAGACTGTTGAAAACGCTTAGAAAGCACCAGCCATCAAATAAAATTATGGCTTCATTGCGTACGTAAATTTTCATGACCGTCTGCAACTTATTTCATTTTGACTGAAATCATCCGGAAAGGTCTTTTTCTGCTACGTGGCAATTTGACGATTCAATTGCCATTTCATCCCGTTTCAGATTTCTGTGCAGACAAAGCCCTCGATGAAAAACGGGGTAAAGGCGAGAGGGCAAGCGAGCATCCACCGGGCTGACGTCGAGCCTTTGTTCTCCCATTCCTGCAACACAAAGGCGCGTGGCCCTCTCGTTTTCATCTGAACGCGAGTTGATCTTCATTTTGAAGGCTGGCTACAAGATCCACTACCTGAAACACACACATGCAAGAATGTCGAGGCTTACTTTGAAATCCTCTCGCCGAAAAAGCACGTCGTTCGTACGCTCTCGTTACTTGAATAGGATGTGAAAATCATTTCGCAAGTGGCCAAATGAAGCTTTGGTCGCGGTAACCATCAATGACAGAATTAGTGTGAAGATTCGTATCGTACGATGAACTCCGTGCTTGCAACTTTTGCCAGTTATCCAGTTTGTGAAATTCATTTGAAAGCGACAAACGCAAAATTTACAATAGACCAGTCAAACGGAATAAAATTGTTATGACGGAGCAATTCAGGAATCCTTTAAAGACATGAGCACCAGAAGGTTCTTCTAAAGAGGGGTCACAAATTGTTCTGCAATGGTTGAAGCTTATCTCATTGAGTGTTAGTAAAGAAAGATCGTTAACATATATGCGAACGACATTTTCGTCCACAAAGCTATTTCAAAAATCACTGAAACTAATTCGAGCTCCCTGTTTTTCGGCGCCACAGTTCATTGTCCTGAAAGCTCCGGTAGACGAAAGAGGAGAGGGAAGCGGAAAGAGAGACAAAGCTCGACATTCATCCCATCTCTCCACCCTGTCGACGACACTCGCCGACCTTTCCGTGAACCCGTACAAATAGCCGAGTCCAACGA
>JAQIXL010000935.1:0-22860 GCA_034700245.1 Poikilolaimus oxycercus
ATGACCTTCACGGTTTTTGGATAGAAAAAACTAGTTTGCGAAACGTATCCGCGACCATTTTTTTTTGCCATACAGAAAGATAGCGCCTTAACGTCCGAGCGAGTTAAGACGACTTATGTAGCCAACGACCAAACCACAGACAGCTCTCCGATGAGGAATACTCTAACGTTGATTTCTTCTCCGCAAAAATTTGCAGCATCGCATAATTGAATGAAATATCTGTCAGTAAACGTTATTTTTTATCTACTTTGTTTTCAGACAAAAACGCTTCCTGGAGCTTGATCTCTGACTACGAAACTACCGCCAACAGCACCACCGTCAATGTAGGCAATTGAAGTTGCTTTAACGATTGTCAGGCGTTAACGAGAACATTCATGGCGAATTCTTCCGCCGAAATTCACACGCGATTGCGAACAGCCAGTCGAAACCTTCAAATGCAACCCAGTCTCCGCGGAAAAGCAGAGCCGACGCCAAATCCGAATACTGCGGCAGTCAACAAGAGCAAAGTGTTGAACAAGGTATTATTGGAAGACTCTTCGAAAAAGTTGCGAGTAAGGAGAGCGCAAATTTGTGGGTCGTTTGCAACATGAATCAGTTTGGACAAAGCAACAGCGCGCTAATGGAATATTTGTCAATCGGACTAAATTTCGAAAACGCTCGATTTTACGCAAAAAAACACAACAAAAAATATCTCATTCGTTGTTCGTGAGGTCGTATGCTTTGTTCTTATACCGGCAATGGTAATCTTAATATTATTGATCGTGCTTGTCATGGTGTCCTGTGAAAAGGGTTCCAAATGCTGCAAATGTTGCTGTTGATTTAATTCAAAGACAGAAGATAGCGTCCATGAAGAGCCATGAAGAGATGAAGAGCCATGACGTCCATGAAGAGCCAATCAACTGTGATTGTCGCTGAATTGATTCTTATATTCTTCTATGATTGTGCCGTTACATGATAACAATGAATAAAAACATGCGTCCACAAATGACATGACCCTATTCGAGCAGAGATAAGACATACTGGTATTAAATCGTTTTATTCAGAGCTACGAGCAAAATATATCGAGGAATTGAAAACGCTTGAAGAAGAATTCGCTACGAAGAAGCGGCTTCGGTTCGACACCATTGAGTCAGTTGTTGTCGAGGCAGCACATAACGAGCATTTAGTCGAACAAATTCGCCTCTGGCTCACGGCTTTTGAAGAAGATGTAGTTTTCGTCTCCCAGAACTTTGTTAGAAGTGCCGTTAGTGCATGTCAGCCTCTTAACACTTACGTCTCCTCAAAAGCTTTTGAGAAATGGTCGAAAGACAAACGAATTGAATACGCACCACTGGCAATTCAACTGATAGACAAACTAATCCCTATGGGGGTCGATCTTTCTCCATGCGGCGCATTTTTGCAGCTTTTTCAAGTTCGTTGGACTCATGACGAGGAACTCCGGCCACTGGACTCCGCCGCCAGAATCCTCCCAGATCAATATCAATACTAGTTTTCAAGCTGCTGAATAAAGCTTCGCAGTGGTCAATTTCTGCTGTTTCTTTGCTGTACCAATAGTTTTACTTTGTCATAAAATCTCGCCAAAGCGTGACTTTGAAAGCTCGAAATGTCGTATTAAGGATCAGAAGTTGTGGATTCAGAGGCGTGAAGTTTGTTTTCTTCGAATTTTAGGCAAAACGTGATTCTGAAGGCACGCCTTGCCTTGGTGTCTCTTTGTCAGAATGTGAAATCTACACAAAAGCTACACAACCTCGCCTTTCAAAGTCTTCGACAGAGTTTCGCCACATAATGCGCTGAAAGATTCACTCGCCCGTCTTCTCCGACTTGCAGAGGAGTCTTCGTGACGATGCCCGGCGCTGCAACGCGACTCCTAACTCTTCTCCTCCTTTCCACGACCTCCTCCTTGACAATGGCCGCCAACCGTCCAGACCCGATGAAGCCAGAGAAGTGGTACTGCGGCCCCGACGGCATGTTTAGCGATATTTTCTTCATTAAGACTGTTGCCAACCTTTTTGTCACGAAAGCGTGCGTTCCTCAAGGTCTGCAACGAACTCTGATTTCCTACCGTAAAAGGCTAATTGTGTTCAGATCGCGAAAAGATCAGCAAGCTCTGCTACGATCACGACGTTTGCTACATTGAAAACAGTGAAAAGCATCTGGAATGCGATAGGGACTTTTGCTACGATTTGGACGCCATTTTTACCAAGTAAGCAAAAAATAGCATTTTGACAAGTAAGTGATATTTTTTAGGAATTTCTTCTCAAAGCCGGGCTGCTCTGGAGTCGTTATTGCAGGCTGTGCGGGTATATGGGCCCACGCCGGTTTTCGGGCCGTGTTTTCCTGGATTGGCGGCCTCTTTGGCTGAATTAAGGCTGGAATAAATTCTTCCCATGAAAACAAACGCGATGTGAAATGTGTACGACAATAGAGAAAGTATCTTCTGTTGAGAAGTGGTGTTTTGTAGTTTTGGAAGCGAAGAAGCACGGCTATTTACTTGTCAGAGTTTTGCTGTTCCTTACAACTGCACACGGTGAAAACCGCATGCAAGTGAGACAAACAAGAAAGAATAATGGAACTGGATAAACACTTTGTTTGCGCAGTGTTTTCTGCAAGAAAAGCGTCTGATGAACATTGTGTGCAGCTGCACCGTGTATCGGCCGCAAGAAATGCGTCAACAGTCGAAAGTCTGCACTGGGATTTGCTGAAAGCGTCTCGATGCACGTGAAACGAACACGAATGACAACGTAAGCATTCCATCTCGGTTCTCCTAACCAGACGAAACAATTCATCGCCTTCATTTTCCTTCGAAAAGATGTTTTGGCGAAATGCAGCCTTCAAATGAGCCCAGAAATGAGTAACCTCGCCGTCTAGGAAGATTCTTTCTCAGGAAGCCCCGATGGCAGGGCCTCGTCGAAACGTTCGACATGTCTCGCTCTTCCTATTTTTTCTCCTCTCGCCCTTCACGACAAATTCTGCTCGTGTGTTTGATAAGGACCGTTGGTATTGTGGAAGCGATGGAAGACAGTGGACGATCAATTACACTGAAGCGATCGTTTCCAAGATTTGCCCCTCTGGTCAGTGAGCGTCTTTTTCCTTTGAATGTTCCTATTTACAGCCAAAGACGATCTAAACAAAGCCTGCTTTGAACACGATTTATGCTATGTCAACCAGGAAAGCTATCGTCTCACTTGCGACTCATATTTCTGTTGGACTGTGTCGAAGTTGAGTATTGGAAAGATGCTCACGGGTCTCTCACGTCCTATTGCTGGCCTTTTTGGCTATAGTGTGGGTGGTGATGATGGCGGCTGTCTGACTCTATTGGCTGGATGCTCGGTCTACCTGGTTGGTGGGAAAGCTTATTCGCGTTGTGAGAAGCGCAAGCGCGACATCGATGCCAAGAACGCGAGCGTTGGCGGCACTCTTCGTGATGATCCAGCCGAAGTACCAGAGTGCAATGATACGAGCTCTCTGAATAAATGACTTCTTCCACATCGATATTGATGCCTTTATTAAATTGTCTTTCCGGACTGGTTTTTCATGTTTATTCCCTATTTGTCCTTAGTGGACGAGTTCACCGAAAAAAAGAGCAAAAGATGCTGTTTCTATGATGTCGTTCGGGAAGAGGAAATGCGCGGTTCCGATGGCCGCTTGCCAAGTTCGGGTTTTACGATCTGTGAGACGGTGACGGATGTCGTCTTCATGGCAGGATTCGCAAGGCACACAACAAGGTGTCGCAAAGATTGAGCATGAGCAATGACTCTTCGTCGAAATGGCCGCACCAGGCCGAGTACGAGAATGGCATTTACATTCGAATGCACCGTCTCCGCTGCCAGCATCCAGTTATACGCCGCTTGATTGTCGTATTTGAAAGCGTAGAAATAATATGGAGCACCGACGGGAATGACCATGAAGACCAGGAAAGACAGCGCCTGCAAGTGGATTCCAGTAAGCACCAAAGTATTCGTAAAGTTAGACCTGCAGGGTTACAACTAGAGTCAGATGTTGCTGCAATCTTACTGTCTTCACAGTAGCAGCGAGACTGCGGTGCGCGAGAAGTAAGTACAACAAACGCAATGTGATGGCGATAAGGCCCAAGAAGCATAGTGTTCCGCCAAAGAGAACACCGTGAAAGAACACGACATTATACCAAACGTCACGAAAGATGACTGTTATTGGTGCTTGTGATGACCAAGAAGGGTCAATCTAAATAGCACCTCAAAAAGAAGAGACAACTCACACTCTTCAAGTACGCACGGCCTTCTTCATCATCAGAGAAGAATGGAATTACAACGAGGCCTCCCCAAGAACCAATGGCAAACGATGCTAAAGATAGCCATCTTCGAACGTCACAAATTCGTTGAAAAAGACAAACTTTGCAGGTAGTCGACGGAAAACAGCACTTTCAAATCCATTTCGTGGAACAGTCAAGGCATAACGAGAAATCAGGATACTCAATGTGGCTGCCAACCACGCGACAAAACAGATCATCATGCCACTCTGAAGTTTGAGATTACAGTAAACGTCAGGCAAGTTGACGAACAACAAAAATGCGACTGTAGCCATTGCAATGAGCTGCAAGATGGCCAGTGAAGACGACCACTGGATTAGGAATGGCTGAGATCACAATTGGTCTCGAGAGTAGCGAGACTTGCACGTCAAAGAGCAGTGCCCAGAACTACAAGGAAGCTTTGAAAATTGAAAATACGATAAGTCTCTTGCCTGAATGCTCACTGAGTAGATCCGATATTCCAGATTGGCGGCTTTTACTCGAGCAACCACATAAAGCGTGTAAAAATTCAACAAGGCCGACAAGGAACCGTGAATGTCGTAGAAGCCATCCATCTGGCAAAATATCTGCTCTGAAGCTGCAATAATATGAATTTAGGCCAGGCTCAGAAACTTCTGAGGACACTTGCCCTCTGCTCAAACTCGTGCACACCGTCTGGGTGCATTTTGTATTTCGGTCGACCTCGTTAGCGAGAAGTGCGTCTGCGGGTGACTTGGTGGGTGCGACTTTCACCATGAACAAGCACGAATAATTACTGCAAAAGTTTCATAGTACAAGCTTTCAAGCTTCACGTAGCTTCAAATCGCTCTGCTAGAGCTTTTTTTTGTAGCGGATGAGTGGTCACGTGAACGCCACGTGAAAAAATGGCACCACCTCCGCATCTTCTTTTCATCGAGGGCAGCGTTTCTAACATCAGTGGCTTCTAACACACAGACAAAACAATTGAAACTGCTCATTTCTAGGAACACACCTCAGACACACGTAAGGCACGAAACCCTTGCCGAATGAGAAAGAGAATCATTGCTTGAAGAATTGCATCTCTTTCCTTTCCTGCTTCGATTATTTCCTCATCTGATTCGAGTAGGTTACTAGGGCTTGACGCCAATGTAAAATGTTTAGAGATGCGGCGGCTTACTCAACTCAAATTGTCAAATTGTCACTCAAATTGTCCTATTCTTCCTCTTCCTTCTTTTCTCACCCATCACAGCGAAGAATGTCACCGAGATGGAGCCCGGAAAGTGGTATTGCGGAAGCGATGCGGTCTTTCTGAGCCTGACTATCACTGAAGCTTTCATCACGGAATCGTGTCCGAATGGTTTGTCTTTACAACTTCAACTTTTACAAAATGTCAACCAAGGAAAGTCTGAACCGAATTTGTTTCGAATTCTGCAAAAGTCTCCTCTTCTGGACGGCCATCACCGTTCCCACGGCACTCTACTTCGGCACTTCTGGCCTTGGTTGTGCGACCCTCATTTCCGGATGTTAGATTTTAGCTTTTGGTGGAAAAGCGTGCCAGGACGCTGGAAATCTCAAAGAATAGAATTACAAACGATCTATGTTACCGTTGGGATGACTAGACCGTGACGGGCCGCCATGACCAAGTCCCGGTGCGGAGTCCGCTGGACTCCTCATCACTCTCCAGCAACAGCTTTGGAGGCTGCTTCCGGCCGGGTAAAAAAATGGGGCCAAGAGAGCAGCCGTCTCCCAAACGGGTGGTCATTTCAGAGCACATAGCTCTCTTTCAACCACCCCAGAGTAGGCTCCTTCGTCTCCCACGGTGATAAGACCTCACATTCTTGATCGATTTTCCTGCCTATTTGCATGACCTGCTCATTAAGCCCCTATTTCGTGTTTCAGCATTCGATGACATCTGCTTCAGCCTTTTCACGATTTCAGAAAATCTAGTGAAGAAACATTTAGGACTTTAAATGTCTTCTGCGAATTTTCAATGTATTCACGGCATCGAGCTTAAAAGCACTCTTGGCAGTGGTGCATTTGGCAAGGTCGTCCGTGGAACGTACGTGTGCGTCGTTATATTTTGTTTGTTTGTAGGGACATAATAAGGAAAACAGACTATGCAATAAAAATTCAACTCGTTAAAGATAAACAACGAGTATTGAACGAAATTGAATTATGGAGCCATCTTGATCATCCGAACGTTGTTCCGTACTATTTTTCGTGGTTTACTGAGGTTCGTTCATATAAGCGCTTTCAAGACGTGTCCTAGGATTTGAGTGGAGAACATGCCTTTATCCAAATGGAACTCTGCGAAGAAGGCTCTCTTCGTGATTGGATTGCGAGATGCGCTTTTAGCGAGGACAATATGAACGATGTGTGGGCGATATTTCATGGAACGCTAAGTGGTCTCGAATACATTCATTCCCGAGGATTAATTCATCGCGACATCAAATCGGTTGCTCGACACCTTCCCGATAATATGAATCTTACAGGCCAACATTTTACTGCTCAAGAAACGTCACGCAAAGATCGGTGATTTTGGACTTATGAGAAAGGTCGACATAACCATGACACGCGCCCCAGGCGCTTTTCTTTACATGGCGCCGGAGATGAAGGACCTGTCAAAGAAGTACACAAATGCGGTCGATATATATGGGTAACATTTGTCATTAAATTCAAATTTTTGTCAGTGCCGGAGTATCACTTCTTGAACTATTTATATCATTTAACGAAGACGATCCGGACCAGCAAATCTTGGAAACATACCACGTTGTCAAAGTAAAAAAATTAATAATTATGTGTAACAAATTGCTTTAGAATCCTTCTAGTTTGACTGTCACACTATTGAAGGCGATTGCTCATAGTTACCAACTTGAACCCATAGCTGAAAATTTCGTCAAAGAAATGATTCACGAAAACCCAGAACGCAGACCATCTGCTTCGATCTTATGCAGTAAAATTGCTCCGCTGTGCCAAGGTTGACACTCTCTTGGTAAATGTGATTGTTATTTACAGTACCAGCAGAAAACGAAATGGAGGCAGACACTTGTCAGCAGCTGCTACGGCCCATAGCAACACAAAACTATTCATCGAGCTTGGCTGTGACTTCGTCTGTAGAGCCCAACTTTACGCAACCAAACACAACAAACAGTCTCTCGCGCACTCAAAATCAGTCTTCGAACTCCGCTGTGGTACGGAAAACATTCTTCACAGTACTGATTGTGTAAACAGGCATCGCAAGCCATCTCAACTGTCGTAACTTTGGAGGATGCTTCAGATGTACAGTCATCATCAATGCCAGCAAATTCCGACACATCCGAACCATCCTGCTGTCAAATTTTAATATTCCGCTATCAAAAATTACCACCGGGTTGCCAAGCCTTTTGTAAGAAGGCTTTCGTCGCCGTTGTCTTAGGAGTGGCTGTGATGATTGCTGCCTCACTATGTGCTCTTTTTGCCAGTTTAGCTCAGTTAGCGGTATACTCTTCAATGACTTTAGCGTACAAAATCTGGGTCCTCTCAGGCATTCCTGTTCTTCTTATTGCTCCAGGGCTGTCTGGCGTAATAAGTTTTCGACAAAAAAATGCCTCCATATTTGCAGCAACTTTGCTATGCGGCGTAACACTGTACATATTTTCTGGAGCGGCTGTCATGTTCGTCATTGATCGAAATACGTTTTTGATAGTTTTTATAGTTTTGGGCTCAATAACTGTTGCTATTGTTTGTTTGTATCTACTTTTCCCATTCTGCTATTGTACCTGTGCAGCGATTGTAGAGAGATGCAAAGGAAGATCATCCGATATTGATGCTTCAGAAAGCGGCGTTCTGATAAACACGCAAGCTTCAGACGATGATAACGAGCTGAAATACCTCACAATGTGTTTATTGCCTGCCGTTTTTGCAAGTTTTTCAATCAACCTCGCCCTTATTATCGCGTTTGTAATTGGAGTGCAGTACTTTCTTTCTGAAGATCATGTTCATATACTTCTGGCTTGGAAAATCTGGATATTGAGCATTGCCCCCATCACATTGTTCGTTCTCGTTGCCGGTCTTCACATAAGAGACACGGATGATTTCGATACTATCAGGTGCGCGGAAAGTAATGACACTTTTTGGACTTTCGACCTTCGTTTTCGGCCTCGTGCCCCAATTTCAAGTTTGATAGGTGCCGGAACCCTATGCGCATCTCCACGCCGAGTTGCGCCGCCAAAGCTCAAATCCAGGACCAGAAACGATCCAAAATAGGCAGCCTGGTCGGAGGGTGAAAATTCAGACAGACACCGTGGAATTTTCTGCGGCCGTGCCAACTACGCTGGGTAATAGCACCGCCCGTGTAGGCACCAATGCGTTTCAAATCCGGGCAAAATTCGTTGAAATTTGGGCTCAAACGAATTTTCTCAAAAACAGGCAAATCAGCTCTTCCCGAAAAAGTTAGTCATTCGAAAAATCTCGTTCTCGGCTCCCAGTGCACCAAATTCGACGCGGTTTGAAGTATTCGACTAGTCATGTAATTCCCTACAAGATACCGTGCAAAAACTGCTCATTCGCCTATTGAAAAACAGTGGCTGTGAACGTTCTTATAGAACGGTTTTTCATCTTCGTGCCATTAACAGCATTTTTCTGAAAATGTTTTATCCATTGGCTCAGCCACTCTCGTCACGGTCTCTTGCAGCGCGTTCCTCAAGGAATCTAATGTTTTAAGCCGCGTCGAATTTGGCGCATTTTTAGCCGAGAACGAGAATTTTCGAAATGCTAACTTCAACGAGAGTATATTTGTAAGGGGAGTTATGGTCAGTTTGAACATGCCCGTTTGTGTGGAAAAATCAGCGAATTCGATTTGCGTTTAAAAGGCAAGAGATGACGCATTATCTGAGCTGTCATTCAGTGCAAGTGGCGTTGCGTGAAACAAATTGGTTTAGTAACCCGCAAAAATTAAAATTGTCTCAGCAACGAGAAAAATGCGGTCTTCGAAAAGCGCCTCATAGTTGGCACTTTTAAAGATCAGAACTTCCTCGTTTCGCTGATTCTTAGAGCGCTTTATTTGAGGTTTCTAATGCTTCAAACCCCGTCGAATTTGAAGCTCTGGCAGTCGAGAACGAGCAATTTTGAGTAACGCATTTTTGAGGGGGTGGGAGAAGTATAAAAAATTCGTTTGAGCCCAAATTTCAATGAATTTTGCCCGGGTTTGAAACGCATTGGTGCCTACACGGGCGGTGCTATTACCCAGCGTAGTTGGCACGGCCGCAGAAAATTCCACGGTGTCTGTCTGAATTTTCACCCTCCGACCAGGCTGCCTATTTTGGATCGTTTCTGGTCCTGGATTTGAGCTTTGGCGGCGCAACTCGGCGTGGAGATGCGCATAGGGTTCCGGCACCTATCAAACTTGAAATTGGGGCACGAGGCCGAAAACGAAGGTCGAAAGTCCAAAAAGTGTCATTACTTTCCGCGCACCTGATACATTGTGCTATGGACTTGCTTCGTTCTTATTCTTTGGCGGTATGATCATAATGGCAGTGAAAGTCACAGTAGTGCTTCCAATTTTCTTTGGCATCGTTGGCATTTTATATTTTTGTATGTGGTGCCTTAATAAGCTGGCATCCTTGTGCAAATTAGAGAACCGGAGTGCAAGTAACGATACTGATTAGGTGGTATTCTGTTTTAAGTCGAAAACACTTTTGTGCCCCCCCCCCCCCGTTTAACAAGCTTGCTGTTAATAAAGGAATCTGTCACACAACAAACTATGCAACTCCCACAATACTGCCTACTGATCGCTTCCTCCAAAACTGAAAGAGCGTTATTCACATACGCCAAGGAGATTTGTTTTCGAACTCAACCGTACCCGGAATTCTTTTTCTAGAACCTCTTCTTAGTCGTATTTTCGTTTTGCAAAAGTCGCTTCTTCCCGCGTTTATTTCTGAGCATACCTTTTTGGTTCGTCGTGCACGCATAAATTTCCACCCACAACCAGAACGGAACAACTAAAATGGCGCTACGCGTTGGAGTATTCTTCCTTCTATCGAGCTTTTCGACTTTCGCTGTCGGATCGGAGCTTCTTGATGCAATCCTCGCGAACATTGACTCGTCTGAGTCGCCTTGCCACAACTTTTACCGGCATCGGTGCCCGCGAAACGTTTCCGTAGTCCCGGCCCGCATCGGTTCACGCTACATCGAGAAACTTCTCAAAAACGAAACAGTGGGCAACGAGAAGAACGTCCTAATCGTTCGTTTGAGTTCTTTGTCAGCCGTTGTTTGCAGCTGGAATACGAACAGGCGGACACGTCTTCTTTTGACTGGCTAAACCACTCCGGTGAATTCAAAAACCAATGTGGCGCTGATATTTCCTGTTATCTGGTTTGCCACATTTTTATGCGCGGTGATATTCTCAGAAAGAGCTTCATTATTATGGAAAATTTTGTGCAACCACCGAATTGGAGCAGGCTTTGTTGGAATCTGTTGAGACCATCATCGATTCGTCTGAAATTGACAAAATCTTAATAGCGCTTCTCCACTGTGCGCAAAAAACCAGCAAAGAGGTCAATGTATGTTCCTGCGTCAAACAACGATCACCTTTCTTTCAAGGACTTTCATTTCCAAATCTACCGTCGTTCCGTCGTGCGCCTTGTTGTGATGGACAACTTGCTTAAAGTTGTTGACACCAAAGATCTTCTCCAGCGTTTCTTGAGCCTTGTCGACGACGTGAGAGAAGAGGTCGCGTCTACTTTTCGAGTAAGTTCAAGGGAATCAAATATTTTTCTCTTACTACAATTATTGTATTTCAGAACACTAAATGGCTGTACACAACAACTTCAGAGAATTTGCTTCATACCTCATCGACAACGGATTTGAATGTGAGTCTTGGAGTGAACTGGGCTAGCGATATTCCCAACGTCGACGTTATCACCGACTTTGACGATTTTGATCGTACAAAGATTGATGACTTTCTTCTCGCTTATGAGGATTCATATCATGTGTTGAGAGTACAGCAGTAAGCTTTTTGTGTCTCCACCTAGTCTGCTTCATTAGCCCGGGCAACGCGCTCTGGCAAGTGCAATTTCGACATGAAATTGCATTCCAATCGCTCTCTGAAGAGTGGCAAGATCAACTGAACCGAATGACGAATATGTTTGCGTACAACGCTCAAGGAGGGCCGTATGTCCGCTTTTATGCTTCCATGATGCTGCTGCTTCTCGAGGATCTTCCTCCTGGTCTTCTGGTTTGTCTCTTGAAATCGGGGAATCGCTTTTTGTACGGGGACCTTGGGACTGTCATCGCTCACGAGTATTTTCATCGTTACATCCAACCCCAAGCCAACCACTCGATTGAATATGATCGCGGTGAAAGCTGTATTGAGGAAACGACAGAGGAGCTCTGCAAGGGGCAAACGGAGATCAAAAGCTGCAACAGCGGCAAGTTTACATTCAACGAAGACGGCCCCGATTTCGAAGGAGTTCGGGTCGCTTTTGCTGCTCTGAAGCGAAAAGTCGGCGATGTGAACGTAAGCCTTCCTTCCATCAAAAGGCGGCATTTCTATTTCAGGAGCCGGCTTTTCCTGGCGCAAAACTGACTCACGCACAGCTTTTCTTTTATTCTGCACTCGGCCTTTTCTGTGCTCCTTCGACAGTCGACCACAATCCTCGAGACGTACATTCGGCGTCAATTATTCGCTCAACCGCTCCTATGCGAAACTTTGACGAATTCGCCAAAGCCTTCAATTGTCAAGCCGATGACCCAATGGTCGTTCCCGAAGAGAAGCGTTGCAACATCTTCGGAGCAGCAGCTTCGCAAAATACGGAGAACTGATTGTGTTGCAGAAATAAATTTTGCAATCTTTTTGAGCATCCGTCATGCAAGGATGATATAACCAGACATTTCGAATTTTTCAACGACGTCTCTTGCAACCAAATTCTCTGATTTTCTACGCTCTCGACCACGCGATGCGGCGGCTCCGCGACTTTTCTCTGCTGCTGCTTCTTCTCCTCCTTGGAACCTCGATGGTCTTCGCCGGCAAGGGAAGAAGCCGCAGCCGGCGGACGACGACGGCCGTTTCGCTGAGCAAGCTGAGGAACGAGCTCAAGCGTTGTCAGTTGAGGTAATGTGGCTTGTGAGGCAAGGCACGGCCTGGTGCAGGGAGTGGACGGCCTGGTCCCTAACAGGTCTGCTCCTGTTCACGAACATCATCTGCATCATCGTCCTCATCGCGGTCCTCGTTGCTCTCTACAGAGAGCGTCGGCGCGCGGTTCGTCTACCAACTTCTCATAAATTGGAGACAGAAGCCGCAAATAGATGAAGAGGCGACAGCCGTAACGGCAAAAAGCGCGAGGACGCCGACGACGCCCTTGGCGACTGCGAAGTCGACGCAGACCAAGAAGGGCCCGCTGAAGTCAACAAAATCGAAGAAGATCAAGATCACGGCGCCACCGAGGCCCAAGGAAGTCTCTACTGTGACGGCCAGAGGAGACGACTTCAAGGAGGCCAAGTTGAAGGAGGCACCGTCGGTCAAGGCGGAGAAGGTTCCGTTTGAAGCACAACGCGGACGGGTTCAGGCCCAAGCAGCGAACTCAACAGACAGCAAGGATGGGAAAGATGCAAAGGCCAAGCCGGTGCCGCCAACGAGCAGCGACGAGGCGGCCACGGGCGCGGCGAAGCCGGCAACCACGTAGTCCCCGATACCTGCCTCGAGGGACCTCTAGCTACGAATAAAGCTCTTTTCATGCAAACTTTCTCAAAAAACAAGGCGGTACAAGCAACGCCCAGACTGGTTGTCTGATTGTGAGCTTTATTAGAATCAGCGCATTTTGGCGTTCAAGATTACAATTCGTAGGCACAGCTCTTGAGAGAACAGACGCTGAAGTCAGAACTCTGCAATTCGAGGGGCTCTCGAAGGAAGAGGGTCACCTCGTGCCAGTTCGGCGGTGTTGTTAGTTCTGCTAAGATTTGCGGAGGAATGCCGATCTTTCTGAAAAAAGCTGATCAAAACTCGTATTGCGTTACAGCTCGTTGTGGATGCGGGCGTGAAGTTGCCCCACAAGAAAGTGTCAAACGTGATTGCCACGCCAACAATTGTAGCTGCTAAGTCGGAGACCGAAAGTCTGCAGTTGCGCCCGTCGTGTTGCGAAACTGAAAATGAAAGATTGTCCAAAGCACATATCGACGCAACATCAATTGCTTATTTCGCGATGTGTTTAAAAAAGTAAAATGAAACTTATTTTTTGGAAAGTCTCAAATCAGCCGAGAGAATGATTGGCGTGTAGAAGCGACAGGCGTAGTGAGCGGGCTTCCATCTCATTGTCAAGTCGAAGTCGATAGAGGGCCTTCAACGATTTCAAGCAAGAAACAGACAAACCAAGTTGGTGCCTGCACGCCATCGGGATGGTGTTGTCGATGAGTCATAGCATCCGAGAAGCAGTTACAATCCGATTGGTCGAGCTGTAGCAGGAACGTCGATCTTTGTGAAACGTATGAGAGACGAAAGCAAACTTTCTTGAAAGCCATTGACTGAAGTCCGAACTCCATGGCGCAGCGAGTGACGGGCATCGACTAGAGTTGGGTCTCGATATCGTATCGATATCGGAAAAACCGATATTTATCGGTTTTTTCCGATAATCGATAAAAACCGATATGAGCATATCGGTTTTTTCCGAGAATCGATATATCGAAATATCGATTCTCGACTTTTTTCGATATCGATATTATCGATGTCTGTTGCCAACATTCATTGCCGATGATACGGATCCGTACATGCTAAAATCATGTTGTTTGACCAGTTTTGGGCCCTTCCAGAAAGAGAATTGTGATCCTACCTACTTTTAGACGCTTTTTCATTTGATTTTGAGAGTGTACAGCCAATCCATCTCCAGTCATATCGAAAATATCGCTTTTTTTCCGATATATCGTATCGAAATATCGCTTTTTTCGATAAAATAATTAGCGGAAATATCGATATCGGTTTTTTCCGAGACCGATAAAAACCGATATGGAATTATCGGTTTTTTTCGATATCGATAAATATCGGTCTCGAAATATCGGTTTTTTCGTCTCGTTTCCCAACTCTAGTAGAGATGTTGTGCTGCAAGTAAATTGTTCCAGCTCGAATCCGGAAAACGACGTGCGGAACATGACGGGTGTCTTCAGCGATTTCCAGCTTCACTTAACAACGGAAGATTTTTACGACTTTTACGGTTTCGAAGGATGGTTCAATATAACTCTCAGTGTGCGCCGTGATTCTCAAAACAGTTCAACAGTTAGTCCTCCTGATGCGCTTAATTTGGTATGTAAACGGGCTTTTCTGATTTCGTGCCACTTTAGGAACATGGCTTAATTACAAGCCATTACATTTTCGGTCACGTCTTAGCCATCGCTCAAGTTGCCCATTGCATAGGATGATTGTGACAATGGTTCATTTTTGTAGCTCGCGATAAACTTTGCACATCACTCTGTAGACGTTCTTTTGTGCACTACCAATAATAGGGCTGTTTATTCAAAGATCAATGACTAGAAATCTTTAACCGAGCTGCTTCCACTGAGCAGAAAATGAGCAAAAATGACCCTTCAAGGGGATCCCGAAAGCATATGACACGTATATCTTGAACTCTGCGGCATGAGCATTGATCGTGACCCGACAGGGGAAGTCTTGACTCTGTGACCAATCACAAAACTTTGAACCCGTCTTCGGGATTATCCGCGAAAATCCAATCGTCCTCCTCTTTGAAGTCATCAAAGCAATCCGCAAAAATAGTCTTACAGCCGGATATTTTTGTCCTGAAAACGTCCATTTTCAGCAAAAATCAAAGACGAACTGAATGAGGCAATCCCCTAGCCGTTGAGGAAATGTTTGATCGTAGAAAGGAGTTTCGTTGAACACGGCTCGGAGCACCGTTCTTGCGTTCTTCTCAAACGTTTCCGCATGAGACGTTGAGAAGAACTCGACGACAGGTTCTTGATCCTCTGGTTCTTCGTATGTCCAACTATCTCGAGCATGGAAGAGCATCGCCTCGGTAGTATTGATCTGAAAAGTCAAACAACTGATGAGAATGGGCCGGACGTTTTAACAACATGGCGCAACTTACCCAGTACGATTTGTAGTTGTTACGGTGATAATGAACTTTGTGTGTCATCATGACGTGCACTCGCTCGGGTAGAAAGACAATCTAACGAATGTCTTTACAACACTTTGTTTCAAACCTTTGGCGGACCATCTCTGGGCATTACGAAGGAACGTCCAATTCCCTCAAAATCGATTTCCGGCGGTTTCGTGTCATTATTGACTTGAATGGGCACGAAACTCAGTCGAGTGTGGTTGAAGCTGAAGGCAGCGGCGTCGGGAACTCTTTTCAGTTTTAGCTTTGCAAATTGAAGAAGAGTGGGCGAGGATTTGCCGCTGTAGGATGAAGAAGGCCTGCAACGCAAGTCTTGTTTCACCAAAACGGTGCAAATCCCCCGAATTTCTATTCGAACAAAGCATGTCTACGGCGATCAGGCTTTTTGCGCGCGATCAGGCTAATCGCAACGGATAGCGTACATCGCTTTGTCTTATTCGCACTTCTAGATCTCCGTCCTTCTTCCTCACTTCACTTTTTTTTTCAAAAAACAGGTCTCTTTTTGCCGCATCTACCGTTTTCAAGCGTGTTCATGTGACTTAAATACATAGTTTTCGGCTCATTGATTCGACTCGAACTTTGGCTTGGAAGAGAAGACGATTCTATCATGATGACGCATCTTCAAAGGAGTTGGGGAAGAACAGCCAAAAAATGGTGGATGACTCGTCAACGGCCGAATTCCGATCTGCCTTGAAATTGTGAAATCGGCCATTCTCTTCGAAAGTCACGGGGCGGTGGTCCCCTCCCCAGGAGAGGGAAATAACTCGTGACGGTGTCTGTTCGAGCGTGAAAGACAGGTGGGGTAGGAACAGGCGCATGATAAAATGAAAGAGAGGGTGAAGAAGTGGAAATGGAAGTAGGAGGAGAGGAGGGAAAGAATAGACCTTTCCTGGAAACCCATGACCTTGAACCTTCGCTCCCCTAGCAATTGTTCGTCCCTCAACCAACCCCTCCCTGTGAATTGGCACTTTTCGAACCTCGACACAACCTCGAAAGGCGCGCGAATTCCGGGGCTTTAAACCGGCTCTGTCGCGGTGTCGTCACAAGGGTGCCGATCTTTTAAAATGTGCGGCGTCGAGGAAGGGAGTGTCGCTGCCGACTCGTCTTCCCGCTTGCCATTCCCTTCAACCTTTTGCCCCGTCACGCTGCTGCCAGGAAGAGAGTAAGGAATAAGGAGAGGGGCAAGAAGGAACCGGAAGATGAGCAGAAAATGAAACCCGACCTTGCCAAGATGAACTCGTCGAAGTCGACAAGGGCCGTGAAGAAGCCGCGCGTTCTTCGAAGACAATCATTGTGGGCGATGGAATGTGCGAGACGATAGACATTAAGGTTCGGGTCGTAGTCGTCAGTGCGCGGCAGCGCCGGCCACGGCACGAGTGTGACCAAACCCTTCAACAAAGGCAATCAGCCATGTTTCAGCTTGGGCATACGGTTTTCTCGTAATGCTGAAGTATGCTCAAGACCGTCTTCGAGACGGAGTAGTGGTAAATGTAGAAATGCGATGCATTTTGAAGTTTCCATAATTCGATAAAGGCGATTAGTTGTGGCCAGTTGGCATGCCAGTACAGAGGGGGGACGCAGACCTGTAAGTTATGCGTCCGATGCCGATCATTGAAAGTCAAAGGAACGCCCAAATGTCAGCAGAAATCAAACGGCCAGCTACCAACTACAATACGACTTTGCATTCGTATCATAAATCCTCCTAGAAAGAACCTATCTGGTATTCACGGCGTTCCGTTCTTACCTCAAGTGTGTCCTGCTTTTTCGTGGGAACCGCGACGACGATTGTAGAGATGCTTCGATTCCTGTATCGAAGCTCTATCTAAAATTTAAAACTTTATGACCTCCTTCACATTCTTTACTGCTCAAACTCAAAACGCACCACATCATTCGGCGAGATGGCGGCTGTCGGAACGTGAAGGATATGCGAGTTGATGGAGCAATTCGGTGCCCATCTCCATGGACATCCGTACTCGATCGTCGCCGTTTCGCCGTCGTAGCGTGTCCCGTTCACATAGACTGCCACCTTGTCCGCGTCTTCGCACCGCGACATGTAGAGAACGCGTAGACCGTCGTTGAACCTGCACGCGAAAGGGCGCCGTTGAAAACCGCTCGCAAGGCCGTTGCCCTACCTCTCGTCGACGTAGGCGCGGTACACGAACACGGACGATTCGCCCAAACTTCCGTCGTCTTCTTCATCGTTTTCTTCTTTGGCGCGGATCGTCGAAGAGGTCGTCGAAACAATCAATTGGGCTTCTTTTTCTTCCGATATAGTCTCTTCGTTGCGTTCTCGTGCCTCCTCGAAATCTTTTTTAAAGGCCTTCTCCACGTCGGCCTCGATCTTCTCTTTCAAAGTCGATTCCTCTTCCTTGAGTTCTTCAAGCAACCTCTGTTCTCTGCTCGGCGGAGTGGCTGAAAGATTTAAACTTCAAGGGGTTGCAGTTCACCATGAGAGAGGACACCTGGAGGACGCTGCATCTTTTTAGACTATCGACGACTTTTTAAATGTCGCCTCTCTTGGGTCTCAAGGTCAAAAAGATGCATAGACTGGTGGAGTCGACGAGGGTACAAAATGCAAAAATGGCCTTATCGAAGGTTTGAACTCACAGTAAAGAGAGGTAAAGGATGGCGATGGCGTTAAAATGAGCCACGCCACAATGAAGAAGCAAACAATGGCGAGAACGACGAGCTTCGGGGAGCGAGGCGACGGGACCTGCGCGATGGCCACATAGGCCGACGTCCGCGACATCGACGCGGCGGCGGGGGGCGCCCTTCAATCGAGACACATAAAGACAGTCCTCTCTCCTGCCTCTCGGGCCGCGTCTTCTTCGCGTGAAGTCGCCCGACACTGGCACGTGACACTCTTTGGGCGTTGAAAGAGAAAAGAGAAAGCGTCAGCGTCTTCGAATGGGGCGACGACCAGTGGCGGAGACGGGTCGCCCTCGCCCGCGCCACTCACTGGCGGCGCCCATCGTCGCCCAGGCCAGCTCACTCTGCGCTCACCGACACCACCCACTGAACCTTCGAACCTTTGCGCCGTTGGATCATTTTTTCTCTCGTTTTCACCAAAATTTTGGACCTCCCTGAAGGTCTCATCTTCGTCGTTTGCGTGAATCTCTCCTTTTTGTGCACTCTTTCTGCCTAGAAGCAGGAGTGTTCAGCGAATATCCGGGAATCAGCATCCACTCACACGCCAGAGGACTCGAAACAAGTTTTGGCACGCGGCAGTTAAACCTTTAAACGAGGCGCGCTGACGCTCCACAGACGTCGGCAAGCACGAGCTTGATGTGCGATGCCGTTCCGAGAAAAAAAGAAAGGGAAGGCGAATGAGAGGACAAAATTTCAGCCGATTGAGCAAGATCGCGCAGGAAAGTTCTGACAGGGCGCTATGTCTCCTTTTCTCTTTTTGGTGTTCTTGGATGAACAAGATGGTTCGCTGACCCTAGCCCTCGGTGTATTTTGTCGCAGTTCAAGCTTAAAGTAAGATTTACTAGGCCTTCCGCTATTTTCAAATCCGGTTCACTTCTTGGAGGCATGTGGGTAACAGTTCGAGCCTAAATAAGGCTCGACGATAGGATCGGACGCTGAGGATGACGAGAGCAAAACTTCGCCTGCGCATGACGCGGTTGACGAATTTTTAGTCTCCTTCTCCTTTGGGGTGCTTGTGCGTTAAAGACTTTGTTAACGTCCCCATCGCATCACTAGGTCAATGCGAAGACGAAGATCTTCCCGCAGGCGATCTCTGTTGTGTTTTCGCCCACGCTTTGCCTTCAATCCACCTTACTCCGAATCCGGAGAAGGCTGTCTCCATTCTGTTCACTCTGATGTCGGTCTTCCTTCACCTTCTTCTTCCAGTCCTCAGTTTCGCCTGCATGCCTTCAATTCCCACAGAGACACTAATGTACACTCTGCCTTCCTCTATAGTTCCGGCAACCACAACAAGCAGGTCGACAGCAACTACTACAACTACGTGCATAAATGAGTGTGACGCTGGATGGAAGTACCATGTAAACGGCGACGGCACCCCGTTGTGTTATAAGGTAAGCCCTTTTTCGTTTTCAAACCCCACTTTTTATATCTGCAATAGATCATCACCAACACTGGTCAAGCGTGCGCAAATGGTGAAACACAATGCGAGAATAACGGTGCCGTCGTGGCTTCGGTGCATTCGATGGCTGACAACACCTTTATTCGGGGTATCGCTTATGTCCAGAGATTCCAGTCAATGATTGTAAGGTCTCGCTGGTCTAAATACGGGAAACATCTGCATCGGCCTCGTGAACACGCGTACCATTGTGGTAAGCTTGTCTACCCTTTTAGAGAACAAGTTGTTTGTTAGTCGTATGGTGACCTGTTCATTGTTTTAGTATCCGTATGTGGCTTCTAATCGCGACAAGTGGCGCTGGCTAGACGGAACCGCCTACGACTATCAACAATGGCAGGTTGATCAACCCGATAATGTAAGCGAAACTGTTCACTTTCAGCATTCAAGCAGAGCCAGCACCGAGCCGTGGTTTATGTGGATTCTGTTGCAGAGTCAGCCTCCACAGCCGCCCTCAGGCACAGGCTGCGTGGTGATCATCAATCGATTCACCTGCACGCCGCCGACGTGTGGACAGACTTGTAACCCTGGCGGTGCGGCATGCGGTCGGTGGAATGACGTTTCCTGCACCCGAGCTTCATCTCAATATTCTATTTGCTCCAAGGATCCCGTCTGTTTGTCTTGAGATATGAGAAGAACCTCAGAGAAAGACAAAATGAAAGACTGTATCAAAAAGCCGAGCCCTTGTCAGGTCCATTTTTTTCCGAGATTCAGCGCCGAAAGGGTGAAAACGAGAAAGAAGAATGTGAATGCGCGTCGACCCAGCGCACCCGCAAGCGGTCAAACACAGTTTGTGCCCCAAAAGCTGGGACGGGGGCGGGCTTCAAAGCGAAGGCATCAATCCATGATGCGTGAATAATGAGAATCTCTTTTTGTTAGTGTAAGTCAAACTTCGATTCCAAGTCTTTATGCGCGAGAGTTCACCAGAGAGAAAATAGATTCAGAGACAATCCGTTCTCGCTTTCGTTCACTCAGCTCTTCGCCACTTTTTCTGCGGCCGGTTCCACGTCCTGCGATTTCTCCTCGTCCGACTTTTCGCCTTCTGGCTTCCCATCCTCGGCCGCTGCTTCAGGCTTCTTTTCCCCAGGACAAGGACAGTAACGACTACTGTCTGCAGCACCGTCATTTCCACTTTCGCCGGGCTTTCCATCCTTGCCGGGTTCTCCAGGATTTCCGGGAGGGCCTGCCGGTCCAGGAAGTCCCGTGGAACCAGTGGGACCTGGAAGTCCGTCAAGTCCAGGTAGGCCAGGAATTCCAGGAGGCCCTTGTGGTCCAATAGGTCCTTGACGAGGTACAGCATGCACTGCTGGTCGACCATCAGTTCCGGGGTCTCCAGATCGTCCAGGCACTCCAGGCGCTCCTCGCTCTCCAGGTGGTCCAGGAAGTCCAACGCCTGCTCCAATGGCAGGACGTCCTGCGATTCCCGGTTTTCCGGGGAGTCCAGGTGCTCCAGGAGGTCCTGGATAGCCAGGCTCTCCGGCAGGTCCAGGCGAGCTGGGACAGCGTTGGCATGCGGTCTCCAGTGGACAATTCGAATAGCTTGCTTGTCCAGCGACTCCAGGTGATCCAGGCTCACCGCGAAGGCCCTTGTCGCCTTGAGGTCCAGGCGGTCCGGAAGGTCCAGGAGGACCTGGCGGGCAGATCGGCCGTATTTGCTGCTGGTCACAGGCGCACCAAGCAGGAAGTTGACTGAATTGCCGTTTGTGCTTCGTGGAATCCCGCTTTAGACGAATAAAAGGGTTCTCAGAGGCGACACTCGGTGGCGTGACCAACACCTGGATGTTCATTAGCTGCTGCCAGAGGGCGTCGGCATCGGTGCGGAAGGCAGCCATTCCATCGCGGATGTTAGCCTCGACATCGTTGATGGCGAAGTAGAGAGAGGGCACGACGCCAAAGACAGCGATGAAGGTGACGGGGAGCACACAACAGGCGAGACCTGCGAGGAGCTTCTCCTCGAGCATCGTCGTAGAAGAAACATGGTAGCATGTTTGCTCGTATCCTTTTATAGGCTCGGTCAAGCCTTTTTCTAGATTCTAGCCGATTGAAGAGGCAAGTTTCCTTGCGTGCCTTATTCGCTTCCGCCAAGCGACGAGCGGAAAGTTCTAGAATGCAGCTGTTCGCCGGGCACGCCTCTGTGAGCTGGGTTGTTTCTAGAAAACTGACGCGCTAGAGCCGGCTCGTACGTGAGTGAGAGCAGCCGCGGAGGGTTGTGTAAAGATCCATGACTGGTTCGACCTAAGGCCACGTCAGCAATGTCTGGACGTCGCTCGACTGTGGCGTAAACCACGGCCTCTCCACATAAACTCGAAGCTCTCTCTCCTTTCGCGAAGTTGCGGGAGAATGGATTGTTGAACGCTCATTTTCAGCTGCCGTTGTCAGAATTTTCGCATATGTTCTAGCCGATTGAAGAGGCAAGTTCTAGCCGATTGAAGGAGCTACATTCTATGGAGTTTCTGGTTCACGGTTAAGACAGTTAATTGAAAAAGTTTAACAAATAAAAAGATAAATAGGTGTTTTTGTTGCATCGATATTTTGGCACCTTGTAAGACTTCCCAAACTAAATGCTTTGCTCGCTAAACAGTTTCTTTTCTCTGTTTATTCGCGTTCGGAAGACGTTTGATTCGTAGTGATTGAGAACGAGTTGCAGCATTTAGTTCTCGAGCTGAGGATCCTCTTCCTCGTCTTCCTCGCATTGACAGTCGTACGAGCCTGGTGCCACACCGTGTGAGTGAAGCCCGACTGTTGGTGCTGGCTTGCACTCAGAACTCTAAAATATTGAAATTGGGTACGCTTGTTTCAAAGCACGTAGTTCACCTTGCCGTTGCAGACGACCGAGCAACCCTTGTCGCATGCGGCCATCGAGGCGAAACGTTTGGCGTAACTGTAGTCGTTTGGAGCACCCTCGACGAAGGTAAGGCACACGGCCACGAGGAGCACCAGAAGGACGCGCAGATTCAATATCATCGACGGTTTTCTGAAAACTAGATTGTCGCAGCCGAGTGATGTCCGCCACAAAAGCGAATGAAGTGAAAGGGCCGATTTTCAAAATGTCCGAGAAGCACAGAGCCTTTGTCGCTTTGACGTTGTTTTAAAACTGAGAGCCGTAGTGTGTAGAGCCGAAATTGTTTGACTTTAGCTACCAGGTGGCAGCTGTGTTTACTGAAAGCATAAACACGATCATGGCATCGTCGAGATTACAATCATGCTGGCCATGAAGTTGACTTCAATTATATTTCTTTTCACCTTTGATTGGAAAGTCGACGCGTTTGCCCAGGTGACTAGGCTGGAAATGTTCATTTTCAGCGAATTTTTATCACTAGCCTGTGGTGGCTGGATTGTTACTAGGGTTGGGCACCGATTACTCGAAGACCGAGTTTTTCCGAGTAATACTCGGCTTTTTCAAAACTCGGAAAAACTCG
>JAQIXL010000936.1:0-22853 GCA_034700245.1 Poikilolaimus oxycercus
ACTTACTTTCCCGTATTCTCCGTTCTATGAGCTACATTTTTCGTCTAGAAATGTTTTCCCAAAAGTGGCCGTGTGCATGGCCATTTGCCGACGCGAGTTGGCGAGTCGCTTTGATCTCGGTTACGGTAGATCAAAACCAAATTTTGACGTGCTTGAACACATGTGTGGGGGGGAAGAGTGTGTGGCTTCGGCTTTGTGTGATTCGTCTGAAGTGTGAAAGTCGGAAGCAGAAATTATCTTTCGCTGGCAGACAGTTGACAGTTTTGTTCCTACTATTAGAGGAGCGCAATTTTCCTTATAGTGATCCATTAACCGCAAACGTTTCATTTACAATACAACACAACTGACCGAAACACGCATTCGAATGCATTGGCCCGGCAGTTCATGGTTTTGGTGTCACAATTGAACGGCTCGGAGTGCTGTCAGCTTTGTTAGCCGAATAGCATCAGCTGGCATTTCTTGTTCAGCTTGTCAGAGGGACGCCTATTCTTCGTCGTCGCTGAATGTACTCACACGGACTACCAACAGATAGAGAAATGGAAACGGAGTGACGGTTCACTTGAACGGGGTAAAGACTAACTTCTTAGTCCCTTTCGTCAAAGCGATACATATTTGGACCTTCCTCCCCTATATCACTGATGAAATAAGCAGCCCCTTACTTGCTGGCGAAAGTGGACTCCTCTGGAGGAAGTCAGAAACTTTTACAAAACGCTATTGCCAGCGGATGATTTCACCAAAGCAAACTTCGTCTAACGTCAAGTGTGAAACAGCGAATTTGAAGCCCCGAAGTCTTGGCGATGTCGTTGATTAGCAAACAACCCTAAACTTTTTGGCTCACAAGTGACTCTTCGGTTTTACTTGACTTATTTCAAGGGATCATTTTTTGACTGCGCAATAGAACCCTAAGAAAGAATCCTTGAACAAAGTTTGGTTTTCTGGAGTAAATAGACGAAATTGTACGCGTTTGAAGTATTGTGAAGGTAAAATTGAACTCGCCTGTTTGGCTCAAAGCACATGCTAGCACAGGCTGTTGTAGAGACTGGAAGACAATAAAAACCTTGATGTTCGACTGACCAAGAAACTACTCAACGAATTTGCTCTTGGATGGAAAGCTGCTCCGACAGGTTGCTTCATTTCAAGGGAACGTACGGTGCAGTGCCATCCAACAGCATCGGAACCGACAATGTGAAAAATAAGTAGAGTGAAACCGGCAATTCCGAGGAGGGGAAGACCGCCTCGGGACTCTATAGAATACCAATGATTTCTCGGTTTTAGGCCGTTCATTTTAAAGCGCCATATTTCGAATGTGCAATAGTCCCAAGAAGGACTTGTGTTTGTATGATACTAATAATGGAGCTCTTTACAAAAGTGAAATAAGATACTTTGCCAGACAATTGGCAGTTTTGTTCCCACTATTTGACGAGCGCGATTTTCCTCCCTTTAGTGGAGGCTCTTTCGGCGTGTCAAAACATTTCATTGCATTTCCAATGCAGACCGCAAACAGTTCGTTGAAATTTCCACAGCGCACTTTCTTATCTGGCCACATGCTCACAGTCCATATAAAGGAGAGCAGCCTTGAACGCCTTTTGAACTGCTGCACTGCCCGCCAAGCGATTTCAGCCGTGCTTTCGGTAGTACTGTAAATTCGCTTTGTTCGGCGTGAAAAGTCCTCTTCATGTCTGTGTCCCTTCACACTAACAGTAAGCGAAGCGACTTGACCTATCAGCGACAGGAAGCCTTGGCTGTACTCTCGGCGAGGCAAGGCTGCTCGTCAGCTTTTACTTTGAACGATGTATTGCAATTGCACAATCGGAAGACAGACGACGACTTTGTGTTTCATGTCTTTTTCGCATCGAAGGAAAGACGACGATTCCTTCGTCAATCCTAAAACGCCAGTGACAACCAAAAATTCAATCCACGGTTTCACGCTGAAAATGAATTTCGGCAACAGTGTTGAACTTTGCTATTTGTCAGGTTTTCATTTGTGATCAACGGTTTTGAATGAAACCCTCTCAGGAATGCATGGCATCTAGGGTTGGGTTTCGGGGCTGAAAACTCGGGGTTTTCGGTGTCGGGGTTTTTCGGGGTTTCAGAAAATCGGGGTTTTCGGGGTCGGGGATTTTCGGGGTTAAGAAAAAATCGGGGAATGCCCGATTTTTCGGGGTTGTCGGGGCCCCGATTGCCAACCCTGATGGCATCGTTTTCGTCACAAACAGCAGTAATCTCTAAGCAGCGTTCGACCTTTGACTGGCCATTCACTGATTTTGGCCGCGCCGGTTTTCTAGAGATATTGCATTGGAAAGAGAATACTGAAGAGCTATAGTAGTCGCCTCCACGCGATCGTCGCAACTATCGCAACGGAAGCTACAGAAGCTTCTAAGATTGCGTTAACGATTGATCGAAAGAGTTATAGGACGACTAAAACCGACAAGACACTAAAGACTGTCATAAAGTGAGTTCTTATTCCCGAAGAATCGAATGATCCCGGCGAACTACTGGAAACTCGTATCAAATCACGATTATCACAGCCAAGTCTCCGTCGTGACGGTCACGACGGGGACTTGGGTCACAATCAGACGAACATCACGGTTTAGGGATCCCCTATCAGTATCAACTTGATGCTTTGAGTAAGATGAAATGTGCTAACGATTTTATGTATTAGTTACCAACAACAACTCCGCGGTTCCCTTCCGTTGAAGTTTGGCTCGCACTTGGAGAAGTGAAGTTGATAGTTCTTTTCCTTGAAATGGAGCAACTTGTCAAATTGCTTTCCATCCTAGAGCTCTCTTGTTCAGTCGGTTTTCATTCAGACAAACGTCAGGGTTCTGACCCGGCACTGCAAGGTTTTGCTGAGTATACATAAATCGATCAAAGAGCACGGATCTTTGATAGCGTTTTGGAAGTTGCGATTTGAGAACGTTTCTAGTTCAACCTGTCTTTGTGCTGGTTTTGGAGCTCTTCAGGATTTTGCTCTCGTTTTCATTATCAAACAGCAGCAAACAGATACACAAGTCGATAGACAAACAATGACTTCTTGTTCTCTTTCCTTGCCAAATATTGTCCATGCAGACATCCTTGCGCTCATGAAGTTAGATGCTTCTACCCAAGCAAGATTCTTCTGATTTCGAATTCGCTCTTTGACGACGATCTTGCGACGTACAATTTCCACTCGCTTCTCTCGATGCGATTTACTTGTTTCGTCATCTTTATCAATGACAGCTGACGAATTGTTCGTCAATCGAGTCTGAGTACCAAGTTTCAGTTTATGTGCAACATGAAACCGCAGATTGAAGAAAACTTCCGCCAGGTTTACAGACAAAAGTCTGTCTGTGACGGGAACGCGACACATTTGAATCGCTGCGAAGAACGCATCCGGTGACAGCGCCTTCAGAAAACTTCTCTTGAAAGAAAAACGATTGGCAACGGCACGAAGTGTCGACAAAAGGCCGACTTCATAAGATCTTGTAGTAACGAGTTCGAAAGCGTCGGTTGCTGCCAACTCTACCAAAAACATTCTCTCTTCGCGGTTTCACATGGCAAGTAACTAGTCTTTTGCGCAATTGCAGTCTCGAGTATTCCATGTCCAAACTGGCCGTCAGAGGTAAAGAATCGAATGAGCCCGGCGAAGCGCTGGAAACTCGCATCAAATCGCGATTATCAGTGGACGATCATGACGGGGACTTAGCTCACAATCAGACTAGCGCCACGGCTTTGAAATCTCCTAGGAATATCTATGTCAGCAACTTGATGCTTTGATTAAGCTGAAATATGCTAACAATTTTATGTATCAGTTACCAACAACTTCGCGGTTCCATTCGGTCAAATTATAACTCGCGGGCTCATTGCTAGTAATGCTGTGCAGGTTCGCAAGATTAGAATGTGCCACCAAATGTGCCATCAAAAACGAGTCTGACGTTTCCGTCCGCATGCTCTCGCGTCAACTAACACAACAATCATTGACACAAAGACTTTCATCGCAACTTCCCTGCTGTTCGCGGTTTTGTCGGCAACTAAATATTCAGAAAAACAATATCATGAACTTTCGCTAGCTTCATGTGTGCATGGATGGTCAAATCGGGAGGTAAAACCGCCAAGTTACAGTTAAAATGGGCATGCTGTTCCTACCATTCGCTGGCCAAAGCCTAAACCTCTGAAGCTCTAACAAAGTTTTCCTTTTGCTCGAACTTCTGCTATTGTATTTTCAAGATTTTATTTCCCAGGGATCAAGGCTGTACGCCTGCTGGGCACGGGGAAGACGAGGCTTGGTCCCGTGGATGGAGATACTGCCCGGGCTTCTCCAGTGCCAGGTGGGCAGGGGCTTCACGGCATCGACGGCGGCTCGTCCAACGCGACGTTCCCTCTTCCGCGGTGTCGAGGGCGGCGGCGGCTTCCCCTCAGCGTGTGGCGAGGGCGACGACCGTCGGCGGCTCCTCTCCGGCGGATGATGAGGCAGCGGTGGTGGAGAGCGTCGGAGAACACGACCGGTCGAAGAGGACGAATGATGTGAAGATCTTCGAACTTCTGCTACTCCGCCCTCTGAAGTTTCGCAAAAGCTCAACTTCGTCCCTCTAGATCTTCCCCATTTGGAGGTTCTAACAGAGAACGTCTTGTATTCAGCATAAAAAGTTGCTTATATGGTGAAAGTTTCGTCCCAAAATCCATCCTGACCCGATGACCTTCCCTTGATTGAATGTGACGCCGTTGACGTCGGCGAGTCCTCGGTTTTAGCCGCTTATTTTCAGTCGGCCATCTTTCGATCTAAAGTGGAAGCCGGTTGGTTGACCTTAATGCTCGAATAGGCATGTTGACTGCAGATGTCGAAGTCGTTTTCATCGCTTTATGCAACTATTAGTTCACTACAACGACTGGCAACAATTTATCGCGATCATCTTTCGTTGAATACCTAGGTGGTATCCGATGGTATGATCTTCCACGGCCGACAGCTGATTGAAGCAATCAGCAGTGTTCAATACCTAGACGAATATCTTGGTTACAGTCCGTTTCAACCAATGACTTCTCGGTTTCATTCAGTTCATTTTTAGGTTTTGCTCCTCGTAACAACGTTTCGGCTGGCCTTGGCCTTCGTGTTGTTGATTTCTTCTCAATTGATACGATGGAGTAGAGAACAAAAAACACTTTGCTAGCAGGCAGTTGACAGTTTTATTCTAGCTATTCGATGAACATAATTTTTTCTCTATCAATAGGTCCTTTTCCCCTTTTTCATAGCAACATATCATATGTATCTCTAATTTTCAATCACCGATGAAGTCAGAGGCTCCTTGAATGAACGAAGACTTCTTTGAGACCAAGTTCCACATGTTGACAATGCGTTGTTGGCGACGCTCTCTCAAAACGGAGACTTTTGTTGGCAGACAGTTTACCGTTTTGTTTTGGCTTTATGAGAACTCGTCTCTTCCTCTGTCAATGGCGCATTATCTTGTACCAGTTTGTTCGCACAATTACAGTCTTGGATGCCTTGAGACCAAAACTTGGCTCTTAGGGTCTGTGCTTGGCATCGGGGAAGTCCATGATGGCCCTCTATTTTACTTCGTTGGCTTTTTTAAATGAATTGTCTAGTAATGGGTCGTGTTTCAAATTGTGTCCTACCTTTCGCGGTTTCGTCAGCTGCTATTGAGAAGAACAATTTCGTCCATTTTCGTTAGCTTCAGGAGCATGGGTGGTCAAATTTCGTTTGCTAGCTGTGATCGTTCCTGAAAGAGCTCATTGCAAATGACTTCTCAGTTTCAGTTCGCTCATTTTATCTGCCGTCAAGTCTGCACGACAATACTCTGTTCGACAATCCGAATATGGTGCAAACGAAACTAGAACGACTGTTCGTTTCTATATCTGGGGGCTTGAGCACTCCTTCAGCAATGTCAATGCCGTCTCTCCACGTGCAGGTAAATATGTATTATGTAGGGCGGTTCCCAAGTCGTTGGAAGAAACGACTTCTTGTTCCTTTTCCTAAACGCCAGACATATGCCGACCTTTAGCACTGATGAAGTCGGCCGCTTCGACATTTTGTTGGGGCTATATGAAAGAGACGAATTCATCACGCAATTACATCATGAGCTGAGTGGTTTTGTTTGACCTGGAAAATAGCTTGGTACCGATTTCCGGAGCTCTTTCGGCATTTGCTGCAACTCGTAAGCCTTGCCGCGTCGAAGACATGCTGTCGCTCTTTGGACGATGCACAAGGAAGAATAGTGGGCAGTAGAGTGGAAGACTTTCAGTTTTAGCAGGCAGTCGGAATTTTGTGTTGTGCTGAGAGGAAAAGTGAAAAGAAAGTGGCTTGCAGCTGCTTTGGGTGCAGTCATGACATTAGATCGAGAAACGTTCTCTGTTCTCACGCTCAATCAGTTGAACGACGGCCAATTTGGTTTGAGTTTGTTGTTACCAATGACTTCTCGGTTTTACGCCGTCAATTTTAAAGTGGCACATTTCGAACGACAGTAAAGCGGCCTAGTACACCTTCAGATATTGTGATTCTTTTGGAAGAACCCTCGTGAACAGTTTTCAAACTTTGGTCCAGCGTGAAAGGCTTCCTCAGGTCTGTGATACATGGCGAATTATTGTAAAGGAGTTGTCAAGGAAGAACTCGCTTGATATCAGAAGTGCGACTGTTTTTCTTCTAGACACGAAGCTATTTGTCCGTTCACTCTGGAACATGATGTGCGATTGTGACTGAAAGATTTATTCGGAATACGGGGAGGGAAAGGGAGCTGACGGAGTGGACTAGGAGTAGACGACGATGATGAGCCCTCTCCTCGACAAGTCAAACTTCGAACAAACCTGGGATTGCAAATTGTCGCTCCATCGTTTTCCAAAGATATTTTTGCTTCACGCGGACTAGGAACAGGGTTTTGTTGTCGGTTTTGAGTCTAAGACACCAACAAAAAGTTATCCATTACTTCTCGGTTTCACTCCGGTCATTTTTAAGTGTTTTTCGAGTGGTCAATTGGGAGTTTATACGATAGGGTGTTGTGCAATGAATTTGCTTCTATCGGAGTCAGAAATAAACTTTCTTGAGAGCACGATTTGTTTACTTCTGAGATCGTTCTGCTTTCGAGATGTTTGGCCAAGCGGTCTTTTTATGCAACAGATCGAGGACACAATTGCCGACTCTCTATCGCGATCATCCTTCGTTATTGAATGCATCAGCCGAAGAAATTGCCAAGCTCCGAGATTTCCGATGTTGACATCCACATCCTTTAGTGGCAACTTCATATTGAAGTAGGCGAATAACTGTTATAGCTTCGAAGTTTCTCACGACAAACAGAATCTACGCGTTGTGGACAAATTTCTCTCGTAGCCCTCTCGGAATCAACGAGGACGCACGCAAGCGTTACACGCATATCAAAGTCAACATATCGAAGGGACTTCGAGGATCTTACTTTGAAATCGAACTCTTCGTGCAATACAAAGTCTCATAGGAGTCTTTGTAGCGTGTGTGATGCAAAGATTTAGTGCCATCGAGTGGGGAGGAATGTCCACAAGTCTGAAACTTTGACAAAACACCATCGTCAGCACAGCAAAAGGCCCATTGAGGCACATAAGCAGACTTCTACTAATATCAAGTGTGAAACAGCGAATTTGCAGCCCCGAAGTCTTTGCAATGTCGTTGATTAGCGAACAATCCTATTCTTTTCTGCACACAAGTTACTCCTCGGTTTTACTTGACTTATTTCAGAGGATCATTTTTTTGGCTGCGTAATAGAGCGCCAGAGAAGACTTTGAAATATGTTTGATATGCGGTAAATAAAAGTGAACGCACTTGAAGTATTGTAAAGGCGAAATTGAACGCGCCTCTTTTACTCAAAGCACGTGATAGCACAGGCTGTTGTAGAACTGAAAGACGATTCCAAACGTGGATGTTCGACTGACTAAAAAAACTCAACGGAGGATCTCTTAGATGCAAAGCTGCTCCGATAAGTTGCTTCATTTGAAGGAAACGCACGTGCACTGCTACCTATAAACAGCATCGGAACTGACAATGTGGAAAATAGGCAATGTGAAACCGGCAATTCCGTGGAGGAAAGACCGCCGCAGAACTCACTTTACAGAATACCAATGATTTCTCTGTTTTAGGCGCTTCATTGTCAAGCGTCACATTTCGAATGCGCACTACGCCCAGGAAGAATTTCTGTTGAATATTCTTTTGAAAAAGCTCTTAGAAAACATAAATATTGGTACAATAATATTTTGCCAGACAGTTGGCAGTTTTGTTCGTACTACTTGAGGAGCGCGACTTTCCTCTCGTTGGTGATGGGTCTCTCGCCACACGCAATTCGTTCGAATTTCAGTAGCGCACTCTTCTCTGAGGATACATGCTCACAATCCATATAAAGGGGTGCAGCCTTGAATGCCTTTTGAACTGCTGCAGTGCCCGCTAATAGTTGGCAAGGAAGAACTTGAAGGTAATAGTTGGCAAGTAAGAACTTGAAGGGAAACTAGTGGTCGGAGATACCTGTCCAAGCATATCTCCGACCATTTTTTTGCCATACAGAAAGATAGCGCCAATGGCGAAGCGTGAATGACGCAAAATGTTTAATCCCCGTTCTCACGTACTGCTTGAATTCGCTGAATGCAATTCAAAACCCGAAGCGATGTTTATATTTTCTACCCGCCGGTCCCTTTCTGACGACCTGCATGACTAGCTTCACAAGCAGTTGACCGTTTCGTTGTTGTCACTTCAGGGGCACGAATTTCTCCAGGGTACTTCATGCATCGTCTCTGGTAAGACATTTTATAGATCAAGTCGTCCCTGAGAGATCGCCGGCGAGAGACGGAGCGGTGGCAAGACCAGTATGTTCCATTTTCATTCGATTTTGAGTGGTCGGGTGGGCGACTGCCAGTGATGTTTCAGGGTCAAGTTAATCTGGCACAGAAGAGTGATCGTCGTTGAAATCCTCTTCTTCAAGCTCTTTAGTACAAACAGGGCGTGGATCTCGTGAAAAACCGGAGAGGGCAACGACAACATAGCGGAAGGGGGTGAAAGACTGATTGTGAGAAGGAAGAGATCTCGATGTTTTCAGCAACTGTGCCTGCGGTTCGCGGTTTCGTTGGTTGCTCTTGAGAATAACAAATTCTCCAATTCTCGCTAGTTTCACGAGCGCTTGTGGCATACGTCTGATTTGTCGGCTCGGCTTTTCGTTTGGTTATATTCTTTGATGGCCCGTTCCGCCGACGGAGATTTCGAGATCCTCAAGCGCAGGAAGTTTTTGTATTGCACCTTTTTGTGAATTGACAAGAAATGGCTCACTGAGCAAGTCAAAGTAGGCATCTCACTTCATGAAAGTCGCTTTTGAGTTGACCAGAAACTTCAAACAGGCGCCTTGCGGTTTTAATGGCGGCTATTCAGTCAGGCACAATCTCATTTTCTGTTAAGGACGAGGGTTCAACTGCTGCTTGTTATTGCGGTGAATGCTTGCTAGTTCTGCTGCCTCTCCCTTTCTTACAACATGCAAACTTTAGACTACGTTTCACAAGCAGTCGACAGTTTTGTTGATGTCACTTTTGGGGAACAAATATTTTCGACAAATTATTCATCTTTTCGTTGATCCAAGCAATAAAAAAAAACTCACAATTCGCTTAGCAGGAGAAGAGTGATTGCCAGTAGCTTCTCGGTTTCATGTCGGTCACTTTCGCTCGGTCGGTTTTTCCTCGGCGGTAACAAGCACACAGAAACCCCATATTTGAGGAACCATTGCATGCTTGGCTATTGTTTCGACCAGGTTTGTTAGGGGAAATTCTGCATAGGTGCCGACATAACGTGGCTTTGAAATGGACTTGAAGAGACCAAAGAGTTCTCGGAAAAGCAATTTTCCTGTCGTGAACACTCTCTGAGTTCAAGAACAAATTGGCTCTGCCTGGCATTCGGTAAAATTGAAACGCCGAGGATGCACCATGGATGGCTGGGCTTGAAAGTGGACTGTGACAAGGCGATGCCTGAATGCTCAATAATGCACGATCTTTTTATGAGCAGGTCGTGTCGGCAAGCGGTCGCTAAATAGGAAACTGAGCGGCGCTCGGTACTTATTGTACAATACAAAAATTCTTTTGGCGCTGAACGCTGCTATTTAACTACACTTCAAATCACGTTCCACTTTGAGCTTAGCGAAAGCGACGACGCAGAAGCAATGTGATGACGGAATAATGTTTATGTCAAAGAAAAAAGGAACGTAGCGGATAAAATCGAGCTGATGAGAAACACGTTTACATGTTTACAAACGGGAAAATTGAAGCCGTAACAATGAGAAGGGCTATCGTGTCGGAAAATCGTCAGGCTGTGCATCCCAGTGGAGCAATTCTCAAAATTTAGCAAATGTTTGAGAGTAAAAAAACTGACGAGTTTTGAGTCCTTGGAAACTTGAATTTTGAAGAATGGCACCAGCCGAAGGACGACATTCAGATGTATGATGGACCATCGCGAGAATAAGATCTTTCACGAATTTCACTGTCGAGTTATCACGATTGCCACCGAATTCGTTTGGAAGACCAATCCAGGGGTTGCGCATTGTGTCCTGTAACTTTTTTTGCAAAGAAAGAAAATTTGCCTCACTTCTTTAAACAACGCAGTCAGGCTACGATGTTGCTCTTTGTCCGACACGTCTAAGGAAAGGAAAACTTCAAAGAAGACTAATCCCAGACTAAGGACTCGGAAAATGAATTCCCAACCTATGGCATACCTGAAAATGTCGATTTTAGTGCTGTAGGTATCCGCCACACATCGGATTTCAGGTGCCATGTAGAAGGGGGTTCCGATTCCTTTAGTCAAAGAATGCGTTCTCAGCGTTCCATCAGTTACCAAACCAAAGTCGGTGATTTTCGCGCGAAAATCTTCTGTGAGTACTATGTTTGCCTGTTCAAAACACTCTTCAAGATAGTAAGCTCAATGCGTACGGCTTTGATGTCTCGATGGATTAACTTTTGAGAATGAAGAAAGCGCAATCCAGTAAGAACGTCGCTTAGAACTGGATATGTTTTTGCCCGTTCTAGACGAAATAATCCATTCTTGACAGCTTGATCTAAGTTTCCTTTTTCGCAGTACTCCATGACAATGTAAAGACAACGTGAACGACCCTTAATTCTTTTTTGAAGAAGGATACTTCGCAGTATACCGTTTCAGTCCAAAAGCTATGAAACTGAACAATGTTTGGATGTTGTAGACGATTGACATGACGGACTTCGTCCATGATGTACGACTCTTCATCAACGTTGATCTGAATCCGCTTCACTGCGAATTTACTCGACTGATTTTGAGCGTTATTGTTGGTGAGGAGTGGTATTGCTCTTAATTTGTCATTTAAATAACTTGCATACTTACTCGTAAAGATCCACTGTTCCAAATCCGCCGCTGCCGATACGCTGCACAAATTTAAAGTCGTCGAAAAAATTCTTAGGATCGACTAAACAGTGCATAGTTTTCTGAGATAAATAACTAACTCTTTGTTGTGATGGATAGTACAGGCGTGTGAAACGAAGTCTTTGCTTGAATTTCTGAGAATTGTTGAATCGTTTCTGGAATATTATTGCAATGAAGTCTTGCTTTGTATTTATATTAGGGTTCCGAACCGAACCGAACCGAAACCGAAAAAAACCGGGTTTAACCGGTTTTTTGAGAAAACCGATAAACCGAAAAACCGATTTTTTCGAACTGATTCGGAACCCTAATTTATATTCTTACCCGGAGCGTTATCGAACTTGCTCTTCTCGGCAATGCATGCTGTTACGGAATGAGCTTTTGCAGCGGCGTCTAAGTCAGTTACTTCTGTTAACAAAAGAGTATACAGTGGTTTAAAGCTATTGTAAAGCCATTGCCATTCAGACATATTAGCAGTTTCCACATCTTTGATTAACCAACGAAATTCAGCTTCCCTTCGTGTTGGATCGTCTATGTGAAGTATCAGCAACCTCAAGGCCCACGCTTGTTGTAGAGTGCAAGGCTTTTCGACGATATTTGTTTTTAGCAATTCGAAACTTGATGGCACGTCAGTATCATGAAATGGCTGTTGTTCGATGCAAGCCGCATTCATGAGTCGTTGCTTCATCAGAAAGTTGCCGTCGATTTTTTTTTCAACTGAGAATTTCTTCAACTTGAGCAAGTTATCGATGACATATATTGCGTCGATGCCAAAGGAAGTTTTGGCTTCATTGTGTAGCATGTTTTTCTCAGTACGGCAAAGTTTTTCGATCAATGGAACGCATGCGTGTGAAGCCTCGATAAGCTCTTGCTTCGATAATTCATTTCCAATGTCCAGAATTTCTTTCCAAAGACGAATTTCATCATTAAAACGACGCTGTGACTTTGCTTTTGCAGCAGCCACAATCTTAGTCGAGCTACGAAGGTGGGCCAGGTCTTCAATTCCTTTGACTGAAAATGGTTCTTTGCAGCGCAAAAGGTCAATCGAGGAAGGACGTAGTTTCGGCGAGCTGTCGACCATGGCTTGCACTATTCGTTTCAGGTCTAGCTGTTGATTTGCTGTTAAGCTTGCAGCAAAACTTGGTGGAAAGGCTTTTAACTGAAAATAAGGCAATTTTTTCTTCAATGAACTTACGACAGCAAATTTTTGCGTTTCTACCCACAAGTCGGAGAAACTGTTATCAAGACATAGTGTCATATTGTAAAGCACCATGCCAAGACTGGAAAATCATTTTCGAATTATCGATAAACAAGCTGCACCTGTAAATGTCGGCCTGTGCTGTATAATCTTTGCTCCATTCCACTTCAGGGGCTATGTAATCCAAAGTACCTTGACCAATTGTGTGCCAATTCTTGTCGAGGGTTGTGGCGATGCTAAAACTGCAGATCTTCGGACTAAGAGTCGCAGTGAGACGAATCGTTGACTGAAAATTTGCAAATTTATCAAAGTGTCAAACAGGATTGATATTGCGATGCATAATCCGTTTCATGTGAAGATATTCCAGTCCTGACGCTATTCCATAGAATACATCCCAGCACTCTTTCGGGTGATGTAGAAATACTCCATTTTGAAAAGCTTGCTCAAGATTTCCATTGTCGACATACTCGTATTGAATAAAAATGTAGTCGCCTTTGTTGGTCTATAATGAAAACACAATGTCGTCTGAAGTTTGAAATCAACATTTTGCAACCATGATGAATAGTAGCGTGCAACGTTTTCGTGCGACAACGATTTACGTATCAGCAGACGCGGAAGAGGATCATCGGAATCGGGGTCCCCCGTCTCGATGATCTTCACAACGTATAAGCCTCGGTCCACATTATGACTATAAAAACATATCTGGCCAGGTTCGACTAACCGACAAAGTAAGACATTCGCGAAAGCTCCTTTCTCTAGTTCTTTCTGAATCTCAAAATCGTCAGTTAAACGGTGGAATTGTGAGTATTGATGATATAATTCTAAGGTATGTTGAGAAGGCGAAGAAACGTACCTGCGTCCCATTCTGACAGCATTGCCAGTGCAGTTGTACAGCGCTAGTTTCCCGTCGTTACCAGGACCTTAGCGTGGGGAGAGAGGGGAAGGGACGCGTAATGATAACAGATAGTTGAGAGATCCAAGAGCCCCGCCCCCATGACAATTGATAAAAGTCGTATCAGACTATTACAAAAGACCTTGTGGAAGGTAAAATTGTCCGACAGCACTTTTTCAACTGGCGGAAGCCTCTCACTCTTAAGGGATGCCCTTAAGAGTGGAGACGTGCACCAAGGAATAAAACCAAAAAAACACGCTCCTGTCAACCAATCATTGCAGAAGCTGGCGTTGAGAACGTGCGTACTTGGATAACTGATTGTATGTTGGAAAGAAAATTCCCGTTGCTCCCCTCTTGATGAAAGTTGGGTCTCGCTCTGATTATGGTCGAATGGTTTATTTTTGATTAAACAATCTCAGATACTTCACGAAGCTTAAACCTGTGCACTGGCCATGAGACTCCAGTTCCACAGAAATATGCTCATTATCAACCTTGTTGTCAACAACAAAGGCCAGTTTGTCGCTGATTGAATCGCTGCTCCTACTGTCCGTGCCCAAAAGGCTTTCAACTTCTCCACGAATTCCAAATTCAAAGTGCTTCAAGCGTCTCTCTCCGGCTCTAAACGCCTTTAAAAGACGCCGAATGCCCGCCGATGTGACCAATGTTCCCGCGCTAATTGTGCCGCGGATCTCGCTGCGGCACAAAATCGTTAGTTTCCTCAATTTGTTCATGTGCGTCAATGCAGAATCGTCTAAGTCCGTGTCAAAGTAGGAATCGCAGGACAAAGAAATTTCTAAGACCGTGAGTCTGGCTGTTGTTGGGCTCAAGAAGAATGAACGATTAATTAAAGCTAATCGGGATTCGATCTCAAGAATGGAGATGTCCATTCGACATAGAGTTGTAAAGTGAGATAAAGCACTGATAAAGTCATTCGGATCGTCAAAATTTCGCCTGTTTTCAGAATAAGAACTCGAGAAAAATAAAGCGCGGTGTCCTTCCTGTACCGAAAAAAAAATCGAAAAAGATATGGCAAAAAGATATCTCCGGCAAAAAAAACTGCCGAGAAAAAAGTCGCGCCCAGAGCTTGGGATATCCAAAAGTGAGACAACTGTTCGAGATACTTTTTTGCTTTTGTCGATATATCCAAAGCTACAGCTATTTGAGCGCCCTATTCAACTCGAGCGGAAAGCCTGGATGCTAGGCTTTCCGCTCGAGTTGAATAGGGCGTTCAAATAGGTGTAGCTTTGGATATATCGACGAAAGCAAACGAATATACAAAAGTTCGGGCATACTTTTGGATATCCCAAGCTCTGGGCGCGACTTTTTTCTCGGCAGTTTTTTTTGCCGGAGATATCTTTTTGCCATATCTTTTTCGATTTTTTTTACGATCGGGAAATAGACCGCGCTATACCATATACGCATGGTGCGCAGAATCTAGTACAAAGAAGCTCGCGGAAGCTCGAGAGATAGCTTTCGTTCATGATTGCCGGGTATCTTAGCGTTTTGTTGCCGCTATAAAACGATGCCATAGTTAGTCGCTATAAAGTTCTCTTGAGTGACTGAGAGATCAGTTTTACCTTCTTTTAGCTGTTTCGCTATGGTCGACTTCCACCACATTGTGCAGTAGCAAGAGTGTACTTGCACTTTTCGCTCATGCGCCATGGACCCGGTTTCCGCTAATCGTTCAATGAATTTTAGTAAGCTTGAAGCTTTTATCTCGCAGTTTTCTTTAGCAATGGACGCCTTCACCATCATACTCACCGTTATTGAAGTGCCTTCTTGCATTATTTACCTGCAAATGCTCCATGTTATGATTTGGAATAGCAAACAGTTTGGAGAAGCGGCTTTCTTCAAGATAGTCATCGCTTGTGGTCTGTTCTTTTTCGCCAAGGAACCGATTTCTAGGATTTTTCGACATGTTTTCTTACTTTTCGAATACACTCACAAGATTGCTCAATGCCTCTCATCAACTGCCACCCAACTGGGTTGCCGTCATTTTGTACTTCTTCAGCGGCATCGGCATCTACGGCATTATGATCGGCAATCTTTTGGTGTCTTTCAATCGCTATACATCGTTGTGTCGACCGATGTCATACGATGCGGTTTGTCTTGCTTTGTCGAAAGGAGAACGTGAGTTCAGATCTGGCGTCGGTGGCCTATGTTTGTACTCGCTCAAGTTGTTCTCTCCGTGGCTCTCTACGCGCAACGTTTTCCCTTCGGAATTGTCTATGCTGACACTCCTGATGGCCCTGTGATGCAAGGACTTCCAGCATCAGCTTCTACGGTACTTTTTACCTTCCTTTTCGAACATTGGCGTTGACTGCAAAGGAAAAATTATAGGGACACAAACGGGGGTGGTAGGCAATGAGTACTTTGGCCATTGGTTGCATGAAACGTGTGCTTGGAGACAAAATATTAACGCGTGATATTATAGCACACGTATGCGATTAACGGAGCACTCGGCTTGATACTAACTTTGGCATCGGCATGGATGCACTTTCGAATGCTCGTAGCGTGGCGAAAACTAGCGCCTGATGTGCGACACCGTTCCAGAGTCGTTCGAGCTCTCCTAACATACGCAGCACTCAATTTTGTCTTTCTGGTCATCGTCGCTTTCGTTGCAGTTCGTAGCACTTCAAATAAGTTGAACTTCCTAGATTGCTCGCTCGTACGCTGCCATCACTGGAAGCTCCACTTTGATGCAACTCATGTACAACCAGATCTTTTGGTCCAACGACTTGTTGATCTTTGGGAATGTTTATTCGCTGCTCATTCTAGCGCCCACCATTCGACGCGCCGTTTTCTTCTGGCTATCCTCGACAAAAGAGTTAGCCGGCGGGATGGCTATCACTTCGACGAGCCACCCCTCGACAGTGGCCGCGGCCGTCGCACACATCAATCGTCTACCTCCTTTTGCTGCCACTTTCACTCGCCATGTCTAATCATAAAGTAATAAGCACTTGCAATTTGTTCTTTCACATTTCTCAACATTAGTGTTTATTGCGCCATGACAAACAGAAATACAACAACATCATTGACGAGGAGAGCAAGGCTTACATTGTCCAAGCATACCGAAATGGCGTCCAATCAGTTCTTGAGGCTTAGCGGCACAGCTTCGTCGTTTCCGAATAGCTTTATTCACTTTCTCAAGTGCCATGTCGAAGCGGCCCTGCAGCTCCACTCGCAAAGCACTTCGACTGAAGAACGCGTAGTAGTCCAGTTTCTCCTGCTCCAGCTCCAGACGTAGTTCCCACAACGCGGGACAGCCGCCGCGCTTCGCCCGTTTCAAATAGCTCTTCCACAGCGTGATAGCCTCGCCGCAATATGGATAGTCACCGTTGTCGGCAAAACGCATGAAACGACGTCGAAGTTGAAAACACTCGGAAAAGTCGTCAGTATTGAGAGAGTCAATGAGAGAGAACAAGGAGAATAGGACGGCAGCTAAATAATTCGGAAGCATGGCAGCTCGCTTGAAGCGGAAATGCAGACGACCGCGTGACTGCTGAAGATCCGATCAATGAGCAACTCGCTTTTTTCCACTCGAAGGAGCCGCTCAGGTCAGCGTTCTGCGACAAACGACCTCGTCATGCAAGTCCTACTCCCCCTATTTCGCTCGGTGACTCTGAATTGCGGGGGATGGGCTTCCCACCCACGAGGCTCGTAGGGACATTCAGCATTTGAACGTGCCACCATATCAGTGGTTAAATCGGGCCCCTTGCAGTAAAAAAAGGCGAAAGGGGTCGTCTCTTCCGGGCTCCCCGACAAGGCGGAAGGGGTCGTCCCGACTAGACCTTTTCAGGAGGGTGCATTGCTTTTCTGTTGGCCGGTCCCTGAAAAAGCGTAAGGGGTCGTCCCGACGAGAGGTTTTGCGAAGATGCAACAGTTGGTTTGATTGGACAGTCTGGAAATGGTCATTGGGTACCATGACAGCAATCGTTTACAATACATTGTTTCGTTTTTATAAAGAAGAACTTCTAAAATTATCTGTATACGGCATTCTACCAAACAGCTTATGTTAGACATAGAAGAAGTTCTGATGGCTTTACTTGAACTACCATGAGCTTTTCGGGCATCTGTCGAGGGTGTTTTGTAATGCTTGCTGATTTGACTCATTATTCGGGTCATCCTACAAGATGCAGGTGAAGCTCGACCTCGTCATTAAAGCAAGGCCTCGAGGTAGCGAAAGAGGCCTCTTTCCAAACAGAGAGAAGGAATAGACACCGGTGTAGCAGTAGCGGTCAAGACCGGCACTGCGCGGCCGCTTCGTTTTTATCCTCTTGGAGACTCGAAAGTGCAGCAAAGGCGCTAAAATAACACAGTCATGCGTGCCTCGTGCGCGCACCAAGTGTGCGCCTGGCAATGTCAAAGACATGCTTCATTCTTGGCATGAAATGCGATTGTTAGGGCATTTTCACCTCCGAACCATGCTGTTTTCTTTCTCTAAAACTGTTTCTCGTCCCCGATTACCCTATAGTGACCTCCAAGCCTCAGTTCACACGATGAAAACCTTGATAACTTACAGGTGAAAAATTGACATCAAAAATTTGAAAGTTCGAAAGTTGATGTTTCCAAAGCAGTATATCTTCTTCATATAATTGGCACGACCCCTTTCGCTCGGTTGCATTCGAAAGATCGAAGAAAGAGCTACAAAATGAGCTATTGAACGACTCTCGGGGACCACTTTTGACCCCTTCCGCCTACCCCCGTGACTTGACTATAGTGGCCCGTGCAACTTTTTCGCCCTTCGGCTGTTTGAAGCATCAATTGAATGCACCTTCTTTTGTCTCGAAATCAACTTCTAGAGCACCAGTGATGTTGTTTTGGTCCGCACACGGCCTGGAATGGTGACCGTGAGTCATTTTCTGCGATGAAACCTTAGAGCTGGAAACGAGTCGACGGCCCCAAAAAGGCGAAAGGGGTCCCCCCGTGAAGCACGGGTCTGATTTAACCACTGCACGTCATCTTCACACTTGATATTCGTCATGCCTTTTTAGCACTCGGCCTCTCTGGTTTGGTGATCATTCTGGAGAACAACGCCAATGTATTTCCCTCTTCTCTCGCTCACTCCAAATCTTCTTCGCCACATTCTTGGCTTCGTCGATGCTTACCAGGCCGTGCGTCTTCGTCTTCTCAATCGTTTCATTCATAACTTTCTAGCATCAGATTCTTCTTGCCTTCAAAAGATCGATGATATTTGTGTGCTCTTGCAACTCTCTGAAGAATTTCAAATGCGGTTTGGTAAAGGAAAATTCGTGCATTGGTTGGGTGATCCGATCACTAAAAAGAAGCGCTTCCATGCTACAATACTTTTCATGGCCATTTATTGACTTGCACTATTTTCTCCGATAACCACGATGGTTTTCGCATTGCCTGGTTTTGTCTTTCTTATCAAAGTGAGAAATGGCAAGCGAAGAAACCGTGGAAAGCTCTCCTCTCCCACCTCTTCCACCACTACTCGCCATGCAGTTGGTCAACAAATCTCCCCACAGTAGTTCTTCTCGACTATCTCGATTTCCTTCCAGCAACCATTGACTCGTTTCTTTACGAAGCAGACAAGAACTTTTCTGGCTTGTACTTCAATCAACTTTGTGAGGTCCTAAATTATCTGCTAAATACCAAGTCCTTTACCTTCATGAAGTTTCACTCAGATATTCCAAAGAATTTCTTTGCGCATCCTTCAGTTCAACGTCTTCGATGGTTAGTTTTCCTTACGGAAGATGGAAGCCCCAAGCCAACAGCTCACCTCGACGATGCAATCCTTTTGTCGTCTTCGTGGGAATATTTGGTGTTAGAGTGCCCGACACCAAACCTCACCACTGTGGGCATTGCCGAAATGTTACGTCAGTGGGCGTTCAATCAACGGATCATCGAAAGGCTGCATTGGGACTTTGGCAGAGAAACTCGCCTGAAGGCGATCGTCTGTGGTGTCAAAGACATCTCAGTGGAGAGTCTTGGTCCGACGAAGCACGTCATTGCTCGGAATGTGAAGAATAAATGGCGATTTATCGAAGTTTCCCACAACGACTCTGATGGACAATTCCAGCTGGAATTGCAGCGCGTGACAGCGACTAAAGCCACCTGACCTAGGTTCAGCTTCGTTTGCTACGCTTCTCTTTGTACTGTTTAGGCAACCTCCTGTTGATAGACTGCCTGCAACCTTATAAATAGTTTTTTTTTTCATTTTCACCGGCAACAACGACTGTTTCACACGGTTACCATTCACCGCTTTATTTCCAAAGAGGCAAAAAACACGCTCGTGTGAGAAGTGAATCTTCTAATCGCAGTGAATGAAGATTTTGACGACGTCTTGCTTGTCAAAGCGGGCGAAAGCTTCGACAGACTCCTCCAGTTTGTAATGAGCTCGAGTGAGCCCGCTCAGGTCAAGCTTCTTTGAAGCGACGAGCTCCAATGCCGTTTTGTAGCTAAAGCATTTCTGTAAAAAAAAAGCAAAGCAAGTCCTACCAGTTGGCGTAACGGAAGATTCCTCGAATGTCCACCTCGCGACACGCCGCTTCGATCAGCGGGATTTCGACTCGAGTGGCGCCCATTCCAACCAAAACAAGAACACCGCCGCTGCGCGTGGCCTAAATGATGGGTTTCGAGGATTTCCCTTTATGCTGGATTTGGAATGCGTCTGATTCATGGGGTGGTGAGATCCTTGAAAAATAGTACAATCTTGTCAAAAATTAAGACTTTGATTACAAGATGGTGTTTCAAGAGTTTCGCTTAGTCGATTCATCTTCAAGGCTCCGCTGGTTGTCACGTTTTCTTTGGAAAATATCAATTGCGATCACCTCTCAAATCCTCCTCCACCGCTGCCTTCTCCATCTCCTTCTCATACCATGATGCCTGTTTCGACGGAGGATGCGGCGCCTGTGCATTCGAGGCTCACATCCGGGAGTTCGCCGAAAGCCGCAAGGATCTCCGCCTTCACAGTCTCCACTGTTTTTCCACTGCATTTTTGATCTCCGGAACCAAAAGGATGACAAACCGAACGTTGAGAACGTGATTGGCTCCGAGCTTTTTCGCCAGGTCCAGACGACCCTGATCGATGTCAGTCACAAGAACCTTTACAGTGAGAATGTCGGGAAAGAGCAAACCTGGGAGACACCAGCCGCCTTAGCCGTGAGCATATTCAGCACTCCGATTGGTCCTGAATCGTTTAAGGAGAAGAACTAATCACAGACCAGCCCCGAGGACGAGAACATTCTGCCCGACGGTGACGCCTCCACGACGACACGTGTAGACTGCAACACTCAGCGGCTCAAGCAACGCGCCTTCCTCGAACGTTACATGATCGGGGAGCCTAAAAGGGTTTCATTAATGACGACGCGCTACTGGCTAATGATGAAACTTCTAGAATCATGAATCGGAAACGTAAGGGCAAACGCTCGAATATTTTGACTAAAGTTTGGTGATATCTTCTTCATTGAGTAAGAAATCCTTCAGTATTGCGCAACAGCCAAGTACATTCAGCTTGCCAAATAATTTCATTTCAAACTTACTTGAAACAAAAATCCGCGTCATGAGCCACATAGCGAGTGAGGGTTCCGTGGACGGGTGGTGTAGCGAAGAATTGGATCTCCGGGCAGAGATTGTAGGCGCCTTTCTAAAACGTGTGAAACTTCGCTCTCCTGAAGTCACCCGACCTTGCAGTGAGAACAGCGACGACACGGGATTCCCGGCTCCATGGCCACTCGATCGCCTAAAGTCTGAGCTTGAATAGAAAAGAGGCTTTACCCTTCTGGAATCCCGTCACGCCTTCACCGATTTCAGCCACTGTTCCTGAGGTCTCATGACCGAGCACCATCGGCGCTCTAAATACTCTTCGTGAAAGCTTCTGCTATGTCTCACCGAACAATGAAGGAACCAATTCCCATGTGTTTGAGGTAATGAACATCCGAGCCGCAGATTCCCACAGTGTTGATTCGGATGAGAAGTTGCCCAGGCTTCGGCTAAACCTCTGATTGTGGAAATCACAAGAAACTAACCGCAGGAATTGGCCTCTGTTCCAAGCGCAAGTCGTTCTTTTCGTAGAGAATTGCGCTTAGATTGTCCGTCATGTTGGTCACGTTCCACCGAGTCACTGAAAATGATTTCATTTGTCTCAAATAGAAAGCCTTTGAAGCACAACCAGTCAAAAGAATCAGGAGAGAGTGAAAATCGGACATCACATCGAGAGAGGCACAGATAATAGAATGGAGGACGAGAAGAGAGGGAGCCGTCTCACTTTGAGGTCTCATAATCCTCTCGCACTGCGTCAAAGCGGGCGAGTACACAGGAACCGGTCAGAGGACCGACCTGTCACGCTGCTGCTGAACCCAAGTGAGTGTGAATCGAGAGACACAAGGGTGAGGTCAAAAAGTCTTGAACGAGCCTTCATCAAGCGCAGCATCAAACCCCGCACAAGGCAACAATTCAATCTCTCTAAAACACAAGTGAAATCGTTCTCGGCCATAATCGACGCGATAACAAAGACATTATACTGTTTACCACTTCTATGGGGGGCCGGAAACCCGCTTCATTAAGAAAGTATAGCAAAAAGAGTAACGACTGCCGACGGGGAAGGGAGGTGTACCCGAAGGAGAGAGAACGCAGGGAAGAGGCGATCGGCCCTTTGACGGACAGCTCGTTGTAATGCGAACCCCCGCGCCGGCCGGCAGGCGACCGCCACCCCACGACCACGTGCGAGTGTGCGCCTGCGACCCACGCTCTTCCCTTTCTTCTTCTTCTGCTGCCTCTCCCCGCCTGCACGTTCTCTTCCAGCCGCGTTCTTTTGACGACCTTTTGATGGCTTTCAGGCCTGCAAGGAACAAAGCGCTTCGGATGGAGATCAAACCATGCGTTGAACGCATTGGCCTGGCATGTTTGACAGTTTGGTTTTATGGAACGGAGCAGTGTTACGAGTAAGAAGCAGGAGAGTTCTTGTATTTGGGCACTTCTAGAAACACATGCTCAACGAACACTTATGAAAGCATGAAAGCAGCAGGCTTTACCACAATTCGTCGCTCAATCACGTCGTGGAATAACGAAATTATTCCCAAAACCCTGTTGTTGACAAAACGCTTGACGAAAAGCTTATCCGGAGACTGTGTAGCAGGAGACAACTTCAAAGTATGTGTGGTTGTGTTCTCGAAGACGGTAAGTTCGTCAGGCTTTTTCACTTTCGGTGTTTGCGCGTTGCGGAATTGAACATTACTGGGACAATCACCAATTGTGTTTCATGCACTCTTCTAGCAGAAACCACGACAATGCTTGCACTCGACTCTGTGCTTTAAATTTTATGAGGCATTGTACGAGAGAAACGCGAATGTGCAAAAGACCCTTGGCACATGCGATTTTTGACTTTTTGGGCTGAGTATGAGGTTTAGAGTAACTTTTTGCGTAGATCACGATGGTGA